>VDFB02351509.1:0-41538 GCA_007258455.2 Sequoia sempervirens
ATATATTGAAGAATACTCTTCAAACCCACCAAAGGATTTGTGATCTAGAAACCCATTTGGACATTCTTCAACATACCTCATTTGGGCATATGGTTGTTTTGGAACATATCCTCCAAATAATTGCTGCAATGTTGTCCCCTTAAGCTAATTAGGCCTATTTTGCAAAGCAACTCCCAACTAGACACTCTTTCAACCCAAAATATCTATTGATAGACCTCAACCAAGTTACAAACACCCAAAATCCACAACTTTTATCAAGGGAAATGCCCTCAAAGACAACAAACCATAAAACCCTCATTTAAGCCACTTTCAAGAGGGTTTATTGGAATTCAATACTCCAAGCCTCCAACAACTTTTCCAATGCTTCAAACACACCAAATAGGGTCTGCACATGCTTCAAAAACCATTACCCAACCTTTATCAATGCATTTTTAGCAAATCCCAACTTGTAGCCATCAAATTCAAGTCAAAATTCATGAAATCCTAACTAGGGCAGCATTCAAATTTCTCCAAACGGCCTTCCCTACTCAATAAAACCCCATGAACATCTAAAACCTACCCTAAGAACCCATTCCACCAAGTTTTAAGTAGTTCTACCAGTGGAATGGGTGACTAATACATTTTTAGTGACTTCAAACCCTCAAACAAAGTTATAGACCCGTTCACAGAAGATTGCTCACCAAATCTTTGAAAATTGATGAAATCAAATCATACAAAATCCAAAAGGCTCTTAACACAATCCCCTATCCAATTCAAAACATCTTTGATCAATTTATTTCAGTTCGGACCCGTACAGAAGATTGCAACAACAATTTACCAAAAAATTTGCAAAGAAAACTGAGTTTTGTTTTTTGTATTCACTTCAAAATCACTTCAGAACCCTTACATCGAGTTTCTCAAGTCTATTTAAACTTTTCCCTCCAAAAATTAACTACCAAAACCAACTCAAACTACCTTTTAAGTTACATGACCATTGGTCTTCCTATTTTGCATTTTTGCACTTTTGACCATGACAACATTTACAAGATTTTGCAATATTTGAAAATTTGAACCCAAATGACTCAACGTGACTCCATGCAATGTAAATGGTCTATTATGACCTTATTTCAAGAAAAAACAACTCAAACTCCCTAAAAACCAAACTTAGACCTTTTTCACAAAACTTGCCATGGTGCCCCTACACCACTTTAAGAGACTTTGAAAATCACACTTTTAGGAGCTTTTTGAGGAGAAACAAACATCACAGTTGTGTCTGAAAGGGTCGAGGGATGAATTTTCATATATTATACCCCCTATTTTGGTGTTAGATAATATTTTATGCTTTAAAAACATGTTTTGTTTACGTCTACAGGATCTCGTGATGTGTTTGCATGATTAAAGCGACGCTTTTGTAGATTTTGAACGCTTTTGATAGATAGCGACACTTTTAAAGATTCTACGATTTTTGTTCACTAAAATTTTTAGGTTATAGTGTGATGCTTTTGTAGGAACTTGATGCTTTGAAACTAGTTACAATGATGTATTTGTGAAAAACCGATGCTTCTGACTGGTAAATATCGACGCTTTGGTTTTGTCAAAAAAATTTAATCAATTTTAGAGATTTCCAGTTTGACTAATCCTAATGTGCGCTTTCTCTCTTGAGTTTTCTAACATCTGTGCAGCATGTGGCATACATTGGGAAAATATTACTTCACAAACTACTAAAATGGGTTTTGTAGGTTTTCATTAGTCTAGAATTTCACACATTTTTTGGTGCATTAAAATTTACTACAACTTGAACATCTCAATTTGGTGAATTAAAACTTATTCCACATTTCGTTCAGTGTATTAAAATGAATCCTACAACTTAAACACTTTGATTTGATGCATTAAAAAGAACCTACAACTATCATCTTTTGATTTGGGTTTTAAAACTGAACAAGACAAACTACATTTTAAATTTTGGATAAAATTGAACTCACATTTGATTTTGGGTACTTTAAATGAATTCTATGTTGTGCCTGGTAGGTTAGTAGTTGTGTATGCTCTTTCCTTGCACCTCATGTGATCTTGAAAATCAAAAGCACTATTAATTTGCAATTTGTTTGTACACCTGAGGTGTGGTTGTCTATGTATTCTCTCCCCTCTTGACTCCTAAGAATGATCTTTGGGATCAGAAGCAACGCCATTTCCATTTATTTCAAGTAGGAGACCTGCCTGGGAATTTTATCATCTTAGATTTTGATGTCAACCGTGTGTTTAGGCATGGTATAAAAAAGAGGAGAGAATGAAAGTTGTGCCCTAAGGTTTGACCAATGTCTTATAAGCCAATCCTGAAGATTCTTGATTCACCAAGACTTGTATAGGTGAAGAGGAGAGAGAGGAACCCTCTCGACTCGGGAATCCTCAGACGGGTCCACTGTTCACTAATTTGTCTATTACTAACCTTATTAACTATGGCTTTGAAGACCTTTTGGCCATCAGTTTATAACGTACAATATCATGCATGAAGTTACTCACCATGTATTGTCCCTTGTTGAGGTGACTAATGTTCTTTGATTAGGACCTTTTTCCTTTCTAAGGTGAGAGGTGCGAAGGTGGTACATGACCTTCATATACTCTAGTCACCCATTCATTGGATGGTATAGCTTCGACACGGTGGGCCCACTATAAGTTGATAAACCCAATCTACCACTAATCTAGGTTGTGTATCTATGGTGTGTATTCATTGTTAAATTACCTATGACACCAATTAGTGTGATCTTGTTGAAGAATACATGCAAAATCTATCCACAAAATCTTGAGATTCAGTCCTCTATGTTGTTCTTTGTTTGTTTTTATCACTTGCAAGATCAAAAAACATAAAATCAGTCCTTAAACAAATCAAAAGTTTCAAAACCTTAGACAAATTTAGGGTCAAACTAGTAAAATTATGTCTCTAAGTCAAAGTGATGCTTTTGATTATCATCTTGCACTGCTTTTGTTTGCATCTCGATGCATCTACGTTTTCATCTAAATGCTTTTGTCTGCAAGTCAACACATCTATGCAACTCGATTCTTCTATCCCAGAGCAGTATTTTTTTAGAATCTTGAAACACAATACAACAACATGTTTGTTTGTCACATAGTGACATGTTTTTCTATAAACATGTTCTTTTTTCTAAAACTCGACACTTACGTTGGTTAGTGCTACACTTTTGATAGGTAAAATGACACTTTTACAAAAAAAGTGATGCTTTTGATCGCCATTTGGATTTTCTAAAAATCCAAAATTTATAGATTCCAATTTCACTAGGCAGTCATCATAGGATCAGAGACCTATATCAAACAAACCTATAAGTCAAAATCAATCTTCAAAAAACAACAAATTGAGATTTGTCATATCACCCCCATATCATCCTTTTATCTTGGGTTTTCTTAGAAACACATTCCTTTAGTCTTTAAACCAAGCAACAACTTCATCCATAGTAGCAAAAACAACTCATCCATTATCAAACTAGATTTAGACACGATCTTTCGGACCTCTTATCAATATCCCCTAGTTTAGTCATTTGCTTGGAAAGCTATCATTCTCAAGTAAGTTGTTAAATTAGTATCAATATTTATGAGAGTCGTTAGTCTACTCCTAAGTTTATAAGTTCCTTATCATCTACCTTTGCTTGGACTCATTAGTTTGTTGGTGTTTTTTCTTGTAAACTAGGTTTGTCTCCTAATCTACCTATGAAATTGCCAATTCCAATCAAGGGCAGCTCGGAGGACCTGGACCAACTGACGAGGACTTTAAAATAACCTCTTGCACTTAGGGCTCAAGGACCCGAGAGGTGATCCCTATAATGTGTTTATGATCTCTAAACTCATAAACAACTTTAACAATTCACAAATAATCCCACAAATGGCTCAACGTAATAGGATACCACTAAAATGAATTGGCCTTTCATCAATATCGCTACTTGGAGCATGAGATGATTACAACATTATTCTAACTTAAGATAGTCATTTTATTTGCAATTTGGCTAAAAGCCCTAAGCAAAGACACACATACACAAAGATTCACAAACTTACACAATTTAGATCAAGCCATATACCATTGGGGAGTCAAACCACAAACATTTACAATTCATCAACAGATTTAAATACTTAGCATATATGATCCCTGACAATATTGCATTACAATAGTATCAATTTCTGTCCCAACCCGATACTTCTTACTAAATCCCTTTACAAACATACCCATCCATGATTTCATCCAAGCATTTTAATTAATTCTTTGAATTAAAGCTAAAACGGAAAACACGCACATCAGAGCGATGAGATGAACATCATAATCCTTAATTATTCTATTCAAAATTATGATATGTTTGTACAAAGGAGAGACTTGAGCTCGAGATATAACATCATAGCTTAAATGCTAGTACTGTTACGAAACATCCAATCTTCATAAGTCTAAAACCCTTCTACAAAATAACCCCAGACCTAAATTTCCTTAACATTCAAAAAAGTTCTTTACAATTTGCTCTGCAACTATACCTAGACTTGAACTTCAAAAATATCTGACTTGCCAACCCTCTTTTCTGGCCTTGAAATCCTTCTTATAGAAAACGAAGGAGCAACAAGCATCGGGCCATAAATTACACATGTCACCGATCAATTGGACCGCTATATGCCAGTTCAAAATTGAAACCAAAACCACCAAGTCCTGAAGCATCTTTTCTGTTGATTCTACTCATCACACAATAGCCACATCATTTGTTTCATCTCAAAACTTTCGCCCAAAGCCACCATGAAACAAAACCAAAATTAGTTACAAAATAACCGCTAAACCGTCAGTTGCCAGTAATATACACCGTTTCATTCCTCCTCAGTTAAGTACTTGTCAACCCAGCTCTGATATTCCTCATCAGTTGGCCAATTAAAGTTCACCACCTCCCTTATCTTGGTACTGTAAGGTGTGAATTTCACCGCAACCTGGTTGGCCTCCCTTTCAAATGACTCTAAGAACATGTTGGTATTAATTATTTTATCCATGCTGCTTACCAACAAGTCATGATCCGAGTCATCACAGATTAATTTGATTTGTGCATTCATAACCTCCTCTGCCCTTTCTTGCCACTGCTGCAATGCCTTAATATTCCCATGTGCATCTATTATATCTGGCAGAAAAGTGTCATTCCAATCATCAAAACCCTTTATTAATTCCCTAATTTTCTTACTCAAATCATCAGGCAAGGCCTGGAATCCCTTCAATGGTTTCACAAAGATTTGAGTAGGCTTTAATGATTGGGGCCTATTATTCACATAAAATCTAGAAGCCTTAAACATAACATCTAAATCAGTGGCCCTAGAGATCCACTTCTCAACCAGGGGCAGAATCACTTCCCGATCTTTGTTAATATTTTGAATTCCATCCAAGAATAAAGAATATAAAGAATGTATAGTTGGCAACTTAGAATCAACCTTCTCATTTAAATGCCTTACAACGGTGTTAACCACCTCATTGTGTTTGGCTACAGCATCATCCTCACTTGCCCTTAGGGAAACCTGTAATTCTGTAATTTTATTCATCATCTGCCCTTTTACAAGATCTGTAGAATATTCAACCTCTTCTTCAATTGGCCTTAGTGCAGGGCTATCAACAGGTGTCTAAATTGGGGATCTAGGAGTAGAAATGATTGGGACAACAGGGGGTAATGACCCCAAAATAGTATGTATTACTCTAGAAATAGGGGCACTGGAGGATTCTCCCACCTGCCCGTACCTTAGTCTATCTACTTTAGACTGCAGTTCAACATTTCTTTGCTGCATCCTACTATACTCCCCAATTATTGCATTGTACTTTTCCATCAAGCTCTTCTTTTCAGCCTCATCCCTTTCAGCTATCTTTTGGGCCAATTTGGCCACATTCAGTGTCAAGCTTGTGGCCTATGTTATTGAGGTTTCAGAAACTCTCTTGATGATAAGCCCGCCCCTTAGATTTGGACTGATATCAGCCACATTCGATTTTCTGCCTTGAGGTGCCAATGCCCATATCGCTAAAGTTTCATATTCCTCACTAAAGGCAGAGTCTTGTAGGGTTGCCTTGACTTCCTCTTTGCTACTTTGCATAGGATGCTTGGACTGCATGATAGCATTGAATGCTACAACATCAGCTATGTCCCATTCAGGGAGAAGTAAGACACCAACCTGGGACACAAGTTTCCTTCCTTCATCAGGAGTGATGTTCTTGAATTGTTCCATTAATTCAACTTTGACCTCATCATCATTCTCTTGGTCAGACCTATCAGGTCTTGATTCCCTCCTTCTCTTGCATTCATTCTGATATTCTTCAAGTTTCATCCTCCATACCAACTGCAAGAAAACATGAGTTTTCACGAAGGCATCATCATCCAAGAATGCCTTGTAGGCCACCATCCTTGCATCTTGTACACACTGCCCCTTTATATCCATATCAGTTAGCACCAATTGTGCTGATCTAGGAGGGGAGGGGATGCCAACCTGCATGTCCTGATCAGTTACAATTATCTCATCCACCATAGCCTCCTATGATTCCTCAATTCTTTGCCTCTTAAGGCTTGGCTCTGATGGCATCTCCATAGGGTCATTCCTAGGTGGTGAATCAAGATCCACAATCTTTATTCCTCTAGGATTTCTAATCCCATGACCCGATTGTGATGATGCTCTCATTATTTGTTTTCCTTTTCTATCTCCTACTTCTTCATCACTGCTATCATCTCTCTTCCTTCTGTATAAAGGCCTATCCCTTGGTGGCTGATAAGTTGGTGTTTCTTCCTCATGCCTCACCTCCAATCCCTGAATTTTCAAGTCCACTTCCAAATTTATCTTCTTAGTTCTCAGGGTGTTCATGATTTCCCTGAAATTATTCATCAGGAAATCAACTCTTTTATGAAATGGAGTGAAATCCATTAGTGGATCATACTTTGGATCCAGCTTATGCACTATGGCTAACATTTTCTCATAGGCAATCCATTTCTCCTTATTTAATTCATGCCGGCTCAAATCAAACTCATTCCTAATCAAATCTTCAGGAAAATTGAAAACATGGACAAACTTGCCACCCTTAATTCTTTGTCTGAACAGGGCAAAGAATCCCTCAGGGTCATGCTGCCTCACAAATCCACTCTTCAATGGTAATCATCAAAATATCTATCAAAGTGAACCCATCCTCCCTTGGAAAATATAAAATTTGAAACAATAGTATAATCAGGGAACAAAGTCCCTTTTCCTCTTCCTGTCAAATTATCCTCATGGATGCAACCTAGTTGCCACAAGACCTCTGCAAATCCCATCCTTGATGGTACATTGTATGTGAGAATATGAGGAACTCCTTGGAAACCATAAACCCTTAAGATAGTGCTTACAGGGTATGGAATAATGTCACCCCAATTATGACATACCTTCAAAATAGGCTTTCTTTCTTTTGGTCAGAGGAAATTGTGCAAATCCTCAGGGATCCTTGGCACATTCACCATCAGTCTAGCCCTGAGCTTGGAAGCAAAGCAGTTATCAAACTGCACATAACTAGCACCTCCCTTGTTGCAAGACAAGTCTGCACTCCAAGCCTGTACCGGTAATCTTTCTCCATTCACCTGCTGCCTCAACTCCATTTTCTCTGAGAAGAAGTCGACATTCTCATACAAAAACATGTGCATTAATAAGGAGTACCAAAATAAAGGAGTACTAGTATCCCCCACATATAAGTTCAACAAACCCTCATGTACCCTTTCAGCAAGGAAAGAAGCATAGTCATATATTACAGAAAAATTGGGATGCTGAATTTGAGCCCCCATAAACATATAGGCAATGGGCATCACAGTACTAGGGATGAAACCTAAAACTTGGCAAAGTGAATAGAAAGTTGCCTGGAAATGATCAACAAAACAACCTAACCTGAAAGGTTCCCGATCAGTCAGGCTGATATGAATCGTTGAACTGCCCGCCCTGGCTAGATGAGGAGGAAGCAATTTTGATTTGAAAAGAGATTGTGTTTTGTCATATTCTTGCTCCATTTCCTCAAGGTCTATCTGGACCAAGAATGAGCTATATTCACTCAAATCAAAAACCTGCCAAATCACATCTACATTTATATTCAGTAAAACCTCACCATCATTATCCTTTATAATCCTTGTGACATGATCATATCTTGCAGCCACTGCCCTGAGGAGGTCGATATCAAGAAACACATTCGGTACCACAAGCTTTATGATATCATACCTCCAACCATTTGAAAAAGGATGAGGTGCATTCCGTTGTCCATACCATCTTTTAAACAATTCCAAACCTGTCATTGGTACCCTAGCATCTGCAATATTATAGGTTTTGTATCTCAATCCTTCACCTAAGGCTATCCCTCTCATTAAAACTAAACCCCTCTTCCTGTCGTTTGTTGACAAAGGGAATTGGTCAAGGAAATCGTCATATAGATTCCTTTGCAAGTAATCAATATGGCCAGAATGTTGTTTTGTTGGCGCCATTTCAAACAACTAGGGCTTTTCCTAAGATCAAATTGTGAACAACTAGGGCTACCCAAAATGAAATTACAGTAGAAATTTGCAATTTCCCACAATTTTAAAAGAAACAGTAACCCTAAAATCTTAATTCAGAAAAACTCTGATCAACACAACATAGCCCTCCACAGGAATCACATTCGAATAGAACAGTGATAAAGAAAATAACTCACAGAATTTCGCGTTCTGCAAAAAAACAAACCCCTACTGTAGTTGCTTTGAAAACTCTATCTTTGGCTCTGGTCTGCTTCGAAAACGCTTGAATGCCTTAATGGTGAAAACAATCTACAATTAAACACTTAAATTTTATGAGAAATGGACCATAGACGTCTCGTCCGCCATTAAAGCTTACTTGCATACCGCGCCAACGACTTCAATTGTAATTTGACGTAGATTTAAATCTTTGCCATCAATCTCTTATTTTTGTCAGATCATCGAACGATCCTCCTTAAAAAGCTGACAATACCTCCACATCATTTTCAAGGGCCCACCATAATACGCAACGCCAAGAGAATACACGCGGCGCCCGCCCACGATATCGCGAACATTAAACTTCCTTTAGTTTAGGATCACGCGATGGCGGGCAACCATTGATTTTCTTCATCGGTGATCACGATCATACAAAACAAGGAACAATATCAATACCTATCTGCTAAGCAGCTTTTCATTAAGATTAAAACATCACCATTGATTATGAACATGTGCATCACCCATGCGATTTAGTAACCCGCTTGATAATGCACTAAAGTCCGATACTTATTAAAACTTTATTTACTTTTGCAGCATCGGCAGCCTGGGACACGTGGCGCCTGCTCGCTATATCGTGATCACCAAGCAGCCAACGGTGATGTCATCGTGGGATCGTGGGGAGCGGTCAGGATCAACTGCGGGGAAATCAACGGTTATCAAATAACCCCCGCAAAACATTAAACATTTCTTAGAAGAAAATAAGAGGAAAGAGATACTGCCTAGGGCAACGACAGTCGATGACTCAATGTTGTTTTTCTAATAGCATAGGGCATGGACCGACTCAGACCCTAGAAAATAAAAGGAGACCAACGAAAATATTCAACATTTTCAATAAAAAGGGCCAGGCCTAGACGATTCAATGGGACATAAGTTGTTTTTTAAAACCTCCTCAAAAAGGAAACCCAGGATACAAATTTGAGGCTCCATCATAGTCTAGGACAAGAAAAGACTATCAAGAACACCAATCAAAAAATGAGATCTAGTTAACTATTGTCTTTTTAGGTTTTGTATCCTAAACACATCCATCCAACATCCACATCAAAGCTTTGGTACAAAATCTACTTAGTGTTTATTTTTCTAAATCCAACTTGAACCAAAACATCCATCAAAAAGACATGACTTCACAACACTACCTCTATCATAACTACAACATGATTCAATCCAATCAAATCATTCCCTCATAATACATATCATATGCCATCATAAACCCCCAACAACAATTCACCCCACCTAACTATATACATCCACAATAGAACATCCCCCCACAATATAAAAACCCCTCACCATAAAACTACCTCCAAGGTCAACAATCATCACATCCCGTATCTGCGTACAACATAATCAACACACCACGCCCAACAAATATCAACAATTTAGCTTTACAAATTCAAAATTGCAACAACAAATGATAAATATCCACATGGGATCAACTAAAAGGAGCTATTTAATGGATGACACGTGTCCATATCTTTTCAATAGGATAATGCCCATGCCAGCTTCTCCTCATGCTCACCATGCTCAACATCCTCAACTCACATTAAGCTTACAAATGTCACCCAACATTCAAAAATTAGTGATTGTTCAAGATAACTCACAGAGAGGGCCTCCTAGGAAAAATAACATCCAACAATGGAAATGCACTCCTTTGGGAGAGCCCATTGAATCAATCCTTCAAAAAATAGTCTAGTCCAACTTAATAAAACTACCATAAATCAATCAATTTGAACTACAATTCAAACCATTGTTGTGGAAAGACACCAATTTATGTGATTACCATAGGGTAAAAGGACATAAGACCCTTGATTGTATAAAATTGAAAAAAATCATTCAAGATTTTATAGACCAAGGTGACATCACCGTTGAGGAACATCTTGAAAATACGTCCAATAATAATCACATGGACAATATCTATAACTCACATGATGAGAAATTAGACATGTATCAAGATAATTTTCCCAAGCAAGATCAAAACCATTCACCTATGCATAGCAATGGCCATAACATATCCACTTCATTTGACTTCATAATAGGTCATCTTGAAGAAACGTACCCACAAGAAGCCTCCATCTCTCCTTCCATTCTTTCATTCTTGGAACCTTTGAAACATCAATCCACATCCCCATCAACTAAATCATCCACTAATAACACCTGCCAGGATTTTCCCCAAGGGCTATCCATGATAGGTAATCCATTGTTTGATACAAATCCAATCCATAATCATGAAATTTTAGACCAAATACCATCATGTATCTCATCACCCATCACACCCACTCCAAATATTCCTATTCAAATTCCATTACCACCATCCCAACATATTGAGACTATGCAAGAGTCCTTTACTCCTACCACATTATCGAAACCCAATTTATGTCAAGAACACTATCCAAAGCATCAAGTAGAAGTCCCTGAAACTAATCAAGATCAAGTTATTCAAATCTTTCCATTTCATCCTATCTTGGATCAAGATCCCATTATCCATTTTCATAATTCCAAAATCAAATTTGGTCCTATCCCTATGCCAACAACCTCTACTTCCATGGATGAGACACTAGCTTCCATTGGACACACAAATGATCTCTCTCTTGTTCATCCAGAACTGGAGTCTTTATCCCTTTATATATTTGAGAATGATGAATAGCATTAGTAGCCTAACAACTTGGATCACACACTTTTGTCAAAGCCGACTTTCTTACTAATGAGAAGATAAACACCATTGATGATTCCCAACAGTACAAATAAGAGTTAGCATCTTGTTATCAAAATGACAAATATCTTATTGCAAACAAGATATGTCAAATAATGCAGTATAAAGGAAAAGGATTAGGCCTACATGAACATGGTATTTTGGAACCAGTGCATCTTTTTGATAATCCTTAATATCAAGGACTTGGTTATTCATCAATCAAGAAATCTAAGAATACTAGTGGTACATCAATGATGTCAGGAGCAACTGCATCTAATGCAAACATTTAAATAGGTGTTATGAACAGTCCTTATCATAAGGTTGTTTCCAAAACTCCACCCATCCACATAATAGACCATCATTCCCTAATTCTTCCATTCACTAAAGGGAACCAACAAGAGAAAAATCCTTACAAAGAAAAAGATCAAATTTAAGCTTTTTAACCTAATAAATACAAAAAATCAAAGTGCACACATAAAGTCAATACAGATCTTAAGGAAAATTGGATCATGCAAAGCATCCAATCAACATCAAGATCCAAATCCAATAATCAATGAAACTATCGAGACACAAAAAAATGCCTTCAAACTATCATAAGTGTCCACCTTTGTCAAAGCAGACTTCAATACCAACACATAAAGTGTATGAAAAATTTGGTTCCCAACCCATCCAAAATTTCATATCCACACTCCATCATCCACCATATCAAGTTTGGAGAATAAAATATACACAATCCAAACTATCGAATAAATTCATCTCCATCTCATATCCTCCATCAAAATCCACCATCCAACTTAAAATCCAAAAATCCTAAATCCCACATCCATCGTGTCTTGGCAACAACACTTTATCATAAGGACTCTAATGGCACTCTATCATTGTTGCAAGGTGTGCGCCCTTGGTCTCCCTATGTTGTGCAATGCAACACTTGGGTTTGTGACATGGATTAACCACCTTCCATGGATTCATTAACTTTGGCGGTTGTATCAAGCATTAACATGTCAATATTTTTGTGCAATGACAACTATCTCTGCAACAAATGGTATCATAGCCTAAGTCACAGGTTTGAACCCATCACTTATGCTGGGGAGATCATTACAAGGTGTGCACCCTTGGTCTCCTTGTGTTGTGCAACATACTGCTCAGGTTTGTGACATGGATTAACTTCCCTGTGGATTCATTAACTCTAGCGATTGTATTGGGCATTAACAATTTGATCTTTTGGTGCAACGACAACTGTCTTTGCAACAATCACAATGTGCACATTTAAATAAAGCTAACTCTAGTACCAGAGAAGATCACAATAACATTCATGGGATGTATACAAGTGCTACTATTTTGGAAAAGCAACTCCTCAAGGCAGGACATTATTGGCACACTATGACAACAACATCTGCATCAACACCACTAGGTAGTCCAACATAATTGGTGATCATTCAAAAATAAAAATAAAACAAAGAAAAACGTAAAGAAAAAATAATCCGTCCAATAGTGAAAACCATTCTCATGGTGCTTTGGGCAAGTACCATGATGAAAACCTAGCAAATAGGCATCATGCATAAAATCAAGCATTAATGTGCATCATTCTAGTTGGGAGTAGCTTATCTTATCCATAATAAATCCATATTATCCCTTCCATCCATAATAAATCTATGATCCATCCATTCAATTTGTATCCATCTTGATCTTGATAAAGACTAGGGGCATATACTTCAAAATATGCTTTTGGAAAATCTTGACATGGTCATTTTCCTTTGACCATAAATTATCCCATGTCATACCCTCACCTACACAACACTATCCAAACATTTTGCTTGGTTCAAACATGATATCCTATTATGAGATATTCCTTGGAAGTAAAATCTCTTATCCTAGATCTATTTGCACAATGCCTATCCTTCACACATCCATTCCCATTACACTAGTTTATTCATCCAATCATAGTGTCCCATACATTGTTATACATTGGGGGAAGGTACTTACATCTTACTTTGAAATAAATCTTGATCTATGTCTTCTAGCTCACGTTGTGATCTAGGAATTATCCAAACAATCCAAACAATCAATATCAGTTGCATCTTGTTGGCACTTCAACGTGGTATCAAGAAATTCAACAAATTTTATTCCTAGCCTGGCTATAAATCTTGATCAATCTTATCTAATCAATCAATCATCATCTCAAGATGTATCATTCCCTATCATCGTGTTGTTCCTATTTTGACAACACTATCCTTGCATTGTTGTGTATCCTCAACAATGTTATCACTAATGACAATCATTCAATCAGATCAATTGATTTTAGCCTGGCTATCAATAGGATCTCAAAAAATTATTGATTGTAACAAAGAAAAAAAGGGACCCTAAATTTAATGTATAAAACCTAGGATCAATTTCCTCATTTTTCAAGGGTACATTAGGATGCAAATCAACAAGGTGATTGGATTGACTTTCAACCATGAAGGTGAGCTAATCGAACCTGGATCTACATATTTTTGAGTCTTGGAATTGATTTTCCTTGATTAACCTATTTAGGCTATGTGCCCTAATATGAAAATTGCAAGATCTTGACAATTGATAGACTATAATAGAGACTTGCAAGTAGATCCGAGAAGGGAAGAGTGTTGTGTACCTATCCTAAGAGTTTGGTGTCAGTCAGAATAGGAGGACATAGGCACCCAAGGGCATCTTTTTCCTTGTAAGTGTAAGGAAGCTAAGGTAGTGGAACAACTTCCTACACTAATCTTGAGAGGAGAATAATGCAAATTTTTTACAGATCTTTAACAATTACAAAAACTTAAATAGAAATAAACATAAATATCATGCATACCACAACATAGTGATTTACATGGGGAAAACCCTTTTGGGAGATAAAAAACCCACAGTCCAAAAGCCACCCAATATATTATTCAGAAATCACAAAGATTACAATATACTTGCAAAGCGATCTTATCACAAGAGTATCACCAACCAGAGATCCAAAGGCAACATGACCACTATTAGACTCTCAAAATACATCACAATACATAGTCGTAATACAAAACCCTCATAAAATAGGGTTGCCTTCTAGGGTAAGTCAAGCTAATAAAATATCGGCTATCAAATCTAAGAACTAATGATGAATGATCCAAATTTACAATAATAAAATATAAATAAAGTTTTCCTTTCGGGGGTTCTGCCCTTGAGCCCTCGTCGAGGCATGCTACCCCTAAACCCCCAGCCGGGGGCATGATCCCCTCGGACCCCTCAAGGGGGGGGGGGAACCCCACACCCCCCATCATCATCATATGAATAGTAACTTATGTAATTGCAAGGTTGAGACACATTTTCTCAATAGTAAGGGTGTCTTGGATCTGTTTTCACAATCCTTTGATGTCGGATTTGAGCTCTTGATTCTTGATTGTAAATTCGTCAAATCATTGTCGAGTAATTATGTAAGTGAGTTTTCATGAGTTGACAAGATGTAGGGTTTTGAATGTAACAATGGACAAATAATCTTCAAAGTTCCTTCAATCCTCTCCAAACCTTAAACCTACACATTTAAAGAGAGAGAAAGGTTATTTTATTTAGGGGCTTTCCTTAGTCAAACCCCATGTTAGTGTTTCCACTTCCACAATGGAAATGTCAATGAAAAAATGATAAATGATAGGAAGGAATGATGAGTCCACAAAGTTCTGCAACTCACCACCCTTCAATGGCTTCCTTAAAGGACCAAATTCATGCACATCATCTCAAGGTCTTGGATCTTGCTTGCTTGAATGCTTGAATTTCTTGGAGACCTACAAAAGGGTTAGCCTTCATAAACAATGATAAAATGAACATGCACAAACTCACATATGATTTGACATGATGCTTGGATCTTAAATTGCTACAATAAATCTCTAAAATGTTACTCTTGACTTGCTTGATATTGCTCTTGATCTCTAAAATTGCCTCTTAATGCTAGATAGAATTGAAATGATGCAATAACTAGGTATTTGTAAGCATTTATTCAATTTCCCACAAACTAGATCTTGATAGCCGACATTTGCAACTTGAATTTCAAATGTTAAAATGTCGACACCAACATATTCAAATTTTGAGCCCAACAAAATAGGGGGACAAAGCTGCCCCAAGGACATCCCTACCCTAGCCCTATTTTTTAGGATTTTAGGTGTCAAGGGCAAGGAATTAAATAAATTCATTTGTTATCCACTTGTAATTTTTCAGTAATTGTTAAAATGGGCCATGGAATGCATAATTTAGGAAATTAGGTGTTCAATTAGGTCCAATAATTTAAGGGGAGAAAAACATAGAGTGAAATTTTCAAGGGAGATAATTTTTGATGCTACATTTAGCCCCCACTTTAGTGAGAGTATGAACTTATATTCAGAGTCACACTAAAGTAGAAAATCTATGTTAAGAGGGGTATGCTTGTCCATATGTTGTAGAGATAGGATGACTAAGGATCTAGGGGGAGTATACAAGCCCCCAGGATCTAAGATCCCATGGCAAGACAACATAAGGAAAAAGGAACACACAGATGTATGAAATGCCACATGACAACATACATGTTGGAAAACATGAAGCATACATGATGAAAACATATGACATAACGTAACATATAGATGACAAAAAAATGAACCCAAACACGATGAAAACATAATACAAACATGAATAAAACATACAAAAAGACACATAAAAAAAACACAATGCTAGTACTAAAGGGATTTGAGTCAATAAGGAAAAGAGACCTCATTCTTAAATTGTCTCAAATACCAAACATCATCCATCAAATAAGGGTTATCCCAAGGAATTCTCCCATGAGGATTAGAAATATACGTTATGCCACATCACTCACGAGCCACATGGATCTATTGGCTAGAAACTTATGTTATGCTAGGTGTCCATGTAATAAGATGGGTTCCATAAGGCTAGCAAGTTGTGTTATGCTAGACACTCATGAAACACATAGCTCTACTATCAAGCAAGTTGTGTTTTTCTCGGTGGCCATTTTAAGGTGTCCATGACTCACACAATAGCAAAGTATGATATTTGTAGGTAAATCACAAACATAAGGCACCACGGGCTAGTGAAGTCTGATATTCACTAGGTGAGCCCCCAAGGCAAAGTAGCAAAATGAGAAACATACAAGGTCTAGTGAAGTATGATATTCACTAGGTGTGTACCCATTAATAACCATACCAAGAGTTATATTACCTAATAACTTTGATAAGGTGCTACAAAAATGATCAAGATGTTATGCCAACACAACACTAAGTTCAATGCATGTGAACAAAGTGAAGCAAAAATGTCAATGTAAATGCACCACTAAGTCCAACGCATGTGAACAAAGTGAAGCAAATAATGCCAATGTCAATGCACCACTAAGTCCAATGCATGCGAACAAAGTGAGGCAAATAAATTCCAAACTCACCTAAGAAGGTGCAAAAAACTCACCCACAAAGGCGCATAGGACAAGGACAAAACCTCAATGGGTGTTATAAATAGCACCACCACAAAAGGTGCTTCAAAAATAACAAAGAGGCATTGCTCAATACATGAAGGGTCACACCTTAGGGAATATCACACATGACATCACCACCAAGAGAGGACAAGTCGTGGAATAAAAACTCACACCTTAGGGAATACTAACCATAGAATTACCACCAAGGGGAAGAAAGGTCACACTCTTATGGGATATCAAGACCAATATCACCACAAAGGAGACACTCACTTAGATCAATAAGGACACACTTTCATTGCCAAGATCACACTTTCTAGGAGATGTATGCTATCATCACTAAAAAATGGGACCATTCCTTATGCAAACAATGAGTGGGGGACTATATGCCCCCCTTAAAATGTTAGTGTAATCACTAGACTAATGTATTAATAGAATGGGATCCCTTGCTAGAAAGAATTCACCTAAAAAAAGGCTACCTAACCCCTTCCCCCCCAAGTTTAGGAATAAAGATGAGCCAAAAATGGATGATGATATATTTCTCCTTGTGAGATGAAATATGGTTGCATAAAGCCTAGTTTATACCTCAATGCATGGTAGTGAGTATGTTATGATATTGCAACTACCACATAGCAAGGAGCAACAACTAATGTTATTTATCTCTTGTATGATCAAGTGAAGGTATTTTTGATGCTTTCATTTTTTTTGAAGGAGAATAACCAAGACCTCTTGTTGTTTTTTGCATGTTAGGCTCTATGGGAACACAAATGCCTTGTTCTTTTGCACTACATCCTTTTATAATATAATCAAATTGTTTCAAGAGTTGATACCATCTTCCATATATGGCTTCCATTTCTTTCAAAGAAGGTGGTTTTTCATAATCATCTTCATCGTAAGTGGATGTGTAATTTGTGTTTTCCTCCTTGTTAGAAGTTGCGGGGTCAGATGCTTTTGATGATTCAGTGATAACTTATGTTGATATCATTGGGGATTCTTTCTCTTTTTATTTTATTTTATTTTGATGGTGTAATATTATATTCCCCCATGAATGTAGGCGTGAAATCTAGAGAATCCCAATCATCATCCAACAATTTTTTCACCAATGAAAGACACTCATCTTTGTCTTCAATTCGTAAAGGTTCCACTTTTGAAGTTGGGATCGATGTGCTAAAGGTACTCTTCATTCTTGTTTCAGTTTGTAAATAATTTGTAGACTTTGGATCAAATTTTATCATGTAAACCTTGTTGTTGTAAGTGTATTTCATTAAATGATGGAGTGTTGAAGGAACTCCTTTCATTTCATGAATCCAAGGTCTACCCGAGAGAAGATTGTATGAACGGTCATGGGGCATGACATTGATGGGAGTTTACAATACAATCTTACTAGCTTTGACAAGTAATGTTATTACACCAAGTGGTTGTTTTCCCACATTATCAAAACCACAGATAGAAAAATCAACTAGTTGAATTTTAGTCTTGGCTTCTCCAATTCTATCCAAAAGGTTAACACTACAAACATTAAGCCTTGAAACATTGTCAATAAGGGTATGCCTAATCCCAATCTTGTTAATGCTAGTCATTATCATCAAGGCATTTTAAATTTTTTTTTTTCAAAGGGTGTAACTCACTTTGATGAAAGACCATGTCCAAATTAACTGAATTCATACACTCAATTAAGGCTACTACATCATTTAGTTGTGCACTAGGAGGGACCACAACTTTTTGTAAAGTGTTTTGAAGCATGCCCTAGTAAACATGTGATGTTTGAATTAAATCCCATAAGGAAATCTTAGCAGGAGTGTTACGAAGTTATTCCACAAGATCATACTCCTTTCCACTATGTTGAGGTAAATGAGAGGCACTAGATAAGGTGGGTTGTGAAAGCGGTATCGATGAGGGAGTGGCTTGTGTTTTTATCCTGGTTGTTTATTATTTATTGTGCTATATGCATGATCAACTATGTGATAACTTGGTTGCTGTGACACATGATTACTAGTGAGTTATTTTGTAAAGTTTAGGATATGGCGATGAGGTTTAGGAGGTCCTATAATGAGAGGTGGCTTAAGAGGTCCAATAATTAGAGGAATTTCAGGAGGTCCAATAATTAAAGGATTTTTAGGAGGTCCAATAACTAGAGGAGACATAATATCTAATTGTGCATTCATAACCTCAACAAATTTAACTTCTTGTTGATGATCTCTCGAGGGGAGATCTAATGTCACCTTAGCATCTTCATATAAGCAAGCCATCATACTATCTTTTGAAAGAAATTTATCAATGATTTCATCCTCTTGCGCCATATCTTCCCAAGTAGGAGAGGTATTAGGAGATAAACAAACAAGATTCTCATGACGCTCGATGATTGGATCCTCTAACACCAAGATACCTTCTTCACAAGTAAATGAGGTATCGAGAGAAGAACAACTATGATTTTCTTGATTGCATCCTCTTGCCCCAAAAAATTCTTACAAGTGGGAGAGATGTTAGGAAATGAATGAAGATTAGGCAAAGTGATTTTAATAAATGTGTCAATGATTTCATTCTCTTGCACCAAGATACTCTCACAATTAGGAGAGATATTGGGAGAATGACTAACATGCTTTTCAATGACTTCATTTTGTTTCCTTATAGTGTAATCATAAGTAGGGAGATTGTAATTATACAAGCCATGTGTTACCATATCAAAATCACATCTTTGAAAAGGAAACATATTGCTACTTGCCTTATGGATCAAATTATCAAAATTAGATAGGTCTAAAAACAAAATTCAAAATCAAACATCAGATTTGGACAAAGGACACTGGGAGAGCTCTATCACAAAAATTTAAGCTCAAAATGACATGACTAAGTCACCATAAGTGGACTAAGTTTCCATATGGTGTATATGTCTTGCATAGCTTTTTGTAAGTTTCAAAATTTGATTGTGTATATTATACTGTTTAAGGATCTCAGGTCTACTTGCAGATAGGTCTGATAGTGAATTGTTTTTTTCCAGTCCTCTAATGTTGGATCTGAGCTCTCGATTCCTACCTACAAATTTGTTGGATCACTGTCGAATAATTCTATAAGTGAGTTTACATGAGTTAAGAAGGTGTAGGGTTTTTGATGCAACAATGGACAAATGATCTTCAAAGTTCCTTCAATCCTCTCCAAACCTAAAACTTGCACATTTAAAGAGAGAGAAAAGGTTGTGCCATTTAGGGGCTTGCCTTTGCCAAACTCTGTGTTAGTGTTTCCATTTCCACAATGGAAATGTTAATGATGAAATGATAAATGATAGGAAGGAATGATGAATCCACAAAGTGCTACAACTCAACACCCTTTAATGACTTTCTTAAAGGATCAAAGTTATGCACATCACCTCAAGGTCTTGGATCTTGCTTGCTTGAATGCTTGAATTGCTTGGAGACCTACAAAAGGGTTAGCCTTCATAAACAATGATAAAATGAATATGCATAAACTCATATGATTTGACATGATGCTTGGATCTTGAATTGCTATAATAAATCTCTAAAATACTACTCTTGACTTGCTTGATAGTGCTCTTGATCTTTAAAATTGCCTCTTAATGCTAGATAGATTTAAAATGATGCAATAACTACTTATTTATAGGCATTTATTCAAATTCTCACAAATTAGATCTTGATAGCCGACATTTGTAACTTGAATTTCAAATGTTAAAATTATGGCACCGACATATTCAAATTTTGAGCCCGACAAAATAGGGGGATAGAGCTGCCCAAGGGCGTTCCTATCTTGGCCCTATTTTTGGATTTTAGGTGCCAAGGGAAATGCATTAAATAAATGCATTTGTTATCTGCTTGAAATTTGTCAGTAATTGTTAAAATGGGCCATGGAATGTATAATTTAGGAAATTAGGTGTTCAATTAAGTCCAATAATTTAAGGGGGAGAAAAACATAGTGTGAAATTATCAAGGGTGACAATTTTTTACGCTACATTGATATCCCTACATACTGATATATTTTTATTGACCATCATCATCATCATCTATATAAGTCATTTCAAAAAATCCAAAAATATCAAATATTCCAAAAAATCCAAAAACATCATTTATCTCCAAAAATCTAAAAACATCCA
Organism: Sequoia sempervirens; assembly: GCA_007258455.2. Taxonomy (NCBI): domain Eukaryota; kingdom Viridiplantae; phylum Streptophyta; class Pinopsida; order Cupressales; family Cupressaceae; genus Sequoia; species Sequoia sempervirens. Next base: position 20,973 of record VDFB02351509.1, read on the forward strand.
AAAAATTTAAAAAAAATCCAAAAACATAACATCATATACCATACCCATAATAAATTTCCATTATCTAGACATAAGATTTTATGCAAACACAAACTATGCAACATCCCGACACATTGAGCATTTATGAAACAATCAAAAATAGGAAACTCCAACTAAAATATCTACAACCTACTGATCTATTACCAAATTCGCTTTTAAAAACTTATCAAATAAATCATGTCCTAATGTATACATCTTTCCTATAATGGACATTTTTCGCTATTGAGCAACTCTTTTCTGGCAAAAAAATATCATAGATGTTGATCTATTTTGTCTTTGAGTCTTTTTATTATTTGAGTTATCTTATTGTCCTATTCCAATGTTCCTCAAGGATATCTCAATGTGATGAGAGGAGCAAGAATGGGGCAAGGCCATTGCTTAATATGTTGTTTTTGTAGATTTTTTGTAAGCATTGTTATGATAGGTATGTTTCCTTGTGTGTATGGGACAAGATTTGAGCATTAACAAAGCATCCTATGTATATAAGGTTATCAATTACCTTTATGCATTAGGGTTATCATGTTGTGAAGCTATGTTCCCTTACATATTCTGACAAGGTTCTATCTATCCAGTTCATTTAAGAACAATCCTTGTTTGTTGTCTTTGTCTAGACAACAAATATCAAAGTCACCAAGGTTTGTCTCAACTTGGTGTACATATATCCACTTGTCTCAAATCAAAACTTTAGGCAAATGGAAACAAACGTTGCCTAGAAAATCATGCCTTGGAGTGCATATTGTTGAATATCCAGGATATTGAGAGGGGGGGTGAATCAGTATCTTCTTAAACTTATTGAACAAATACCATCCAATTACTCTGATGCATATAATAGTAAAGATAAGCAAGAGTATTAACAAAACATGAAATCACACAACACATGAACACCAGGATTTTTACATGGAAAACCCAAAATGGGAAAAACCACGGTGAGTGTTAGCTCACAATATAGTATAACTGGTTATATAATATTACAAAATGGGTGGCTCACTGCCAAGACTCACTGTCCAAAATGAGAGGCTCACTGCCTATAGAATTACAATGAAAAAATGGCTTACAACTAGAAAATGAACTGATAATGTACACCTAACAAGTGTTGATTCAGTTCCTTTGAAGCTCAGTAAACTGACTTAACACACTTCATCATATTCGTACTTCTTCACACTCACATAATCTTCAACATTATTATCAACAATCTCAAAACTATGCAATATATATAGCTAATACCTCTGCAAGCATCAATTAGGTCGGTCTAATTAGATGCAACCTTTATTCACCAAAAATATCAACTGTAGGCTTCGAGCATTCACACAAATCTTTCCAAAGACAATTCAACCGCTCAACATGCTACATCATGTCGGTATGGACCTAAGATAGGTCACACATACATCCACAATATAAAATTAATTCACTATAACACCATCTATCCATTAGGTCAGCCATAGATAGACCAAATAGCAAAAATGAAATAATAGAGCAATGTCGATACATCATATGAGCATCTGAATACGTGAGATTCTGAATATACGTGCTTCCAACATCCATAAACCATTTCCCAAAACCACAAGCAACAATAATCAACAACAAAGGATTGCAGACCAAAATACTAAAGGATAATAACTACATATCGGTTCAGAATACCGGATTAAACTAAGACTTAATCTTGCAGTTGCAACTCATATATCATGGTGACATCAATGACAACAAAAAATAGCAAAATGAGATGATCTTCATTCTTCCAACACATACATCCACTTGCCACATAATAAAATGCTTTATGATGATAAAAAAGCATAAAATAAAAAGTACCTGCTATATCAATCCATCTCTTTCCATTTACACCACTCTATTTTTGTATTTATTCCAACATATGACATCAATCAACATTCACAATCGTATCACTATCTTTATTCCATTTCCAAATCTTTCATATTCTACTCTTTCCAATTCCTTCACATCTTTTTCATACTTTTCAAGTGTTTAACCACACAATTTCATTCTTTTGTCAAACTCTCAAGGGGGCATCCTACATTCATTTCTTCATTTCACTAGGATAAACTGGGGTATGTTGTGACTTTCTTTGAAACAACACTATAAAGACACAGTCTCAAAGGGGGGAAAAATGTAGACACCTAATTTTGAGTAAATGATTAAATTAATGATAAATTTCACTTCATCTTGGTAATTAAATAATTTTATATTATTTAATTAAATTCATATTATTTATTCCTCAACTTCTCAATCAATCAAATAAGTCAACTTCTCAATCAAATCCACTCCACTCCCACTCACTTTGAGTCTTCTAATCAATCAATTCAATTCACTAACCATCAGTTTGAGTTAACACTCCAATCAATCCTCTTAACTCAATCAGTTATCTTAAATCATTCAATTAGTATACTAACAATAAATTCCTCTCATCAATTCTCAACCATTTATCCTTTTCAATCTCTAATATGATCTCAACCATTGATCAATGTCATCGAATATCTATAAATACAACCATTCCTCTCATTCATTCATCATCTTAGATCACACATGAAAAATCTACTCATATTTTGTAGGTGCTTGATGCTTATTGTGCTAAATATAAATTTGAGAGCAAAGACATTGTACCATTTCTCCCAAGGTGAATTAGAGAGCAACAAAGCTACACATAGGGTAAATGGTATTATTTTCAATGATTGCATGTTTGTATTTATTTTTAAATCAATTTACTTTGTTTTCTTTATTGTGTTGATCTTGTAAGATTGTGATTCTTGTTTAATCATTCTTATTTGTTTCAGTTTAGCAATCATTCTATTTTATGGTCATACAATTAGAATCACTCTTCTATTTCTCCTCCTTATAGTCTCTTCTAAAATATCCAGGCTTGTCATAGTTCTAATTTTTTTTCTTTAATCTTACCAAGAGATTTGGATCTCCTACAAGATTTGGATCTAAACTTTTATTTCTTTGTTTCCTTCTTATTGCCTCTCTTTCAGTCTTCCATGAAAAATTATGACCTCCTTGGTTGATTTAGAAATTTTTTCTCTACATCGCATCCTACAATAATGATGCAACTACCTCATCCATTTTGAATTTAGATATATAACTCTTGATTGTCATCACCAAGCAATCCCATTAGTCTTGCAATGAATGTAAAAATTTCATAAAATTATTCTCCTTCTCCATCTACACTCTAATAGAGTGCAAATAGTAATAATCATGTTGAAAGAATTTAGGTTCTTCGTCATAAAATAACATCCTCCATCTTGAGGGTTTACAAATTCATTCTTAAGAAAATTTTATTGACAAGGGATTTATCTTGATTAATCTCACCAACTTCATATAAAGTTTTTTAGCATTGGTTTCTTCATGTGCATTCAATAATACATAGTCTACCAAATAAAGCCTAATGAAATCCTTCTTGTTTCTACCATTTTTTCCTAGTCTTCTTGTGAAATGATAGTAATTTTGGATCTAGATATTGTAATGCATGGATCTATATCTATGAGCATATCCTCTATCTTAATCTTTTAAATCTTAGATTTTGTTCCTAAAAACTTCTCTATTGTCATCCTTGATGTGCTTTCTATTTTGTCTGTGACAAGATCTCATTTTGCACAAGCTCCTACTCAATCCAAGATTAGTGCAAAAATCCTTGTCTCAAACACCTAGAATTTGAGATGATTAGACTTTGATACCAAATGAAAGGAATCAAAGCTGGGGAATATGCTTACTACATTAATCTATGAGTGGATATAAGTGCAAAACTAAATTAATCACATGGTTACAAGGAAATAAACATAAAAATTAATATAACACAATGACTTACATGGGAAAATAAATTTAGTCCAAAAAACCCTCAACTCAATGTATTATTCAACAATCAAAGCTATAATACACTTGAAAAGTTAGCCTTTACAAAAGATGAAGACATAAAATTTTCACAATTCATAGTAATAGCTTGAAGTGTTTTTGGATTTGGTTGTGATTTTTTTACATCAATATTTTGGATCACACTCCATGATCCATCTTAAAGATGAAGAAAGTAGATGTTGGATTTAATTGCATGATTTTTTTTACATCAAAATGTTAGATTATATTCCATGCTACAATCATCAAGATGAAGAAAGTAGAGAGCATGGGAAGAGAAATATGCTTTCTTCATATTGTTTATGGATCATAAAAAGGTCACATAGTCAAATCCAAAAATACTTCAAGCTTTACAAAATTATCACCAACTAGAGACCTAAAGTAACTTTGGCAACATAGTAATATTCATAAGGAGTTTATAAAGGAGGGGATTTCCAAGAGAATATTTTACATGTGGAGGTAATCATTATGGAAATAATTATCCAAATAAGAATCAAGGAAACAACTTCAGTAATTCACCATTACCTTCTTAGCAAATAAATTCCCAAAAAAGAATCCACATGATAGTTGAAAATCACCAAGTTGAATATCAAATTGCACATATTGAGAATTTAAGTACATTTTTTAATCTCTATTTTTACTTTTATAATTTTGGAGCTACAAAATGTTTTTTTGGCACCAAGAGTTCTCGGTAAAAATCCTAGAAGAGATGTCTTTATGGCTAACTAATGGTATTCTCAATATGTGAATCAAAGCTAAGGTAGAGCAACATCTATTTCAAGCTAAGTTAAAACTACCTACCTTCCCACTAAAGTGAACCTTATGTAGTCTCTTCTTTTAAACCATGAATAGTTATTATTCTTAATACCTTTATCATTGAGTTTCTACTTGGAATTCTAGTTTAAGTTCCAATTCTTATTTTTGAAGGAAGAAGACATCTTAGAGTTCTAAAACTACTAACAAAACTTGTCGCTTAAGGTAATAAACTTGATCTAATGTTCTTGTTTAATGACCTTGTTGAGCACCTTATACATGGATGATGGTCTATTTGCATCTACTCTCTTCCAATCTAGGGATTTAATTCCATGATGAATTTCTAGATGCAAAATCATTTATCATGTTAATATTGGGGGCACATATTTGAAAATTTAGGAACACTTCTAGTATTTCGTTACTAACATATCCCCTTGCCTTATATTCTAAAAATCAATCAAATTTCAATCAAAGTATAGTTTAGGTAGCCATATTTGTATAGAAAAAGTCATAAACTAATGCCATGTCGGGTTAGTGTAATCCAACCCTATATTCATTTTTTTGTTGGCCCACCAAGTAGAAGCTTCTCTAGAGAGTTAGAATGTTCCCCAAATAAATTTAGTTATCTATGAGTAGTTTTAAATTTTGAAATATTTATCCACCTCACTAAGCCACACTTTAGCTCCATCCCCAAGAATCATTGTTGAAATTCAAGGTGAAACTTGCAAAAATATGAAATTATATATGTGTTTGCAAATTTTTATATGTATTCAAGATTACCAATTATGTGATTATGTGATTAGTAATTGCAACAATAAAATAAAATCAACAATACCGCACGTTGAGAATCACAAGTGACACAAGATAGATGTGGAGAAACCCTTGTGGGAAAAATCCACACCCAAAGAGATGTAATGTTTGTATTAATCTTCAATAAAGTATACCAATACAACAATCCTTTCTGAATCTTGACAACACTACGGTACTCTGGAAACTTGCAAACATACTTATGAAATCCACCAACTCAAGGCTCCAATATATAGAAGTTTGTGGGAGAGAATACCACATATGGTATCCTGAAACAAGTAAAACCACCTAGAAAAACCCACACCCTCCTTAGTGGACAACCCAGAAACATGGTGAAAAATATTAAATGATCATATGGCCTTCACATGGGTGCCTAACCCAACAAATCAAAATTGGTCAATATCGAGCGCTCCATAACTCTTTGAAAACTTTGACGGCTCAAACCTAGAACATGCAAGCTTGGGTTCCCAACCCAAGATAACATGCAAGAAAATGTATTTATGTGTGGTCCCCACGCTGAAAGTGGATGAACAAAAGGAATATTTCCTAGGATGCTTCGTAACTGTCATTGTAGTGGGTCCATCTCTATGAATGCAATTACAATTTTTCATAGGAAAATAAATAATAAACATTTTGCCTCTCATATCCTCTAGGACACTTTCCAAATAATGTGGAGACACATAGTCAACTTAGGATATAACTTATAATGTCACCTATCCTAACATTCTCCCACTTGACATTATACATTGCAATTACATCCATGAGATACAAATAAAAATTATAATCAAGTACAATGATCAAGGCCCATGACCTTCCTGCACCAAGAGAACTTATTTGTGGTCATTGGCTTCATGAGAGAATTTGCAACATTATCCAAAGTGTCAACCTTCTCAATCAAGACCTTACCATTCTCAACCATCTCTCACACAAAGTGATACTGAAAATAAACATGATTAGTACAAGTATGATACATAATATTTTTGGCTAAACATATGGCACTTTGACTGTCACATCCAATCCTCACTATCCTACAATCAAAACCAATACCTTTACCAAGTCTCTATAACTAAACTTCCTCCTTATAGGTATGTGTAGTAGCCATATACTCTACTTCGGTGGTGGAAAATGCAACCATAGGTTGTCTTTTACTCATCCAACTCATTGCACCTCCAAACAAAGTAAAAACATAACCACTAGTTGACCTTCGACTGTCCAAGTCACTTGCGCAATCTGTATCAACAAAATCCTGTATGTCAAATGAAAACCACATTATCAATACCATGATAAACCAAATAGTAATTAGAAGTACCACACAAATATTTAAACACTCTCTTAATAAAATTTCAATGCTCACTACCAGGGTTAGACATAAACCTAATTAAAACTCCCACTTCTTGGGCTATATTCAGTCGTGCAAACCATTGCATACATCAAACTACAAACAACAATAGCATAAGGAACTTTAAACATCTCTTCAAAATCATCATCCGAATTAGGACACATGCTTGAACTCAACTTACTACCAATTGAAAATGGAATATTTATTGGTTTACAGTTATGCATACTAAACCTCTACAAACTGGTATCAACATACTTACTCTGACTTAACCAAAGCTTTCTATGAACCTGATCTCTACTGATCTCCATCCCAAGGATATATTTTGCAACCCTCAAATCCTTCATATCAAATGTGACATAAAGCTGAGTCTTAAGCTCCCTAATTATCACCTTGATGTTACCCATAAACAACATGTTTGTAAACACAATGATCCTCCTCACTCCTAACAAAACCCAAATTCAATACAAAAGCATCAAACACCTAGTACCACATCCTGGGTGACTTTCAAACCATATAAAAATATCTTTAACCTACAAACTAAGTGTTATTTTTCTTTCACAACAAAATCATCAGGCTATTGCATACAATCTCTTCCTCAAGATCCCCATGCAAGAAATTGGTTTTAACATCCATTTTCTCTATTTCAAAATCATAAGCAACAATAATAGATAATACAAAACTAATAAAAGTTAATTTGGCAACATAAGAGAAAATTTTGCCAAAATCAACTCCATCTCTCTAGGAGTAGCCCTTGGGCACGAATCTAGCCTTGTACCACTCTAACTAACCATATGATCCAAATTTCTTTTTGAATACCCACTTGTAACCAATGGGCTTCCTTCCTTTGGGAAAACTAACAAGATCCCAGGTATCAAAACTATCCAAAGCCATCATCTCCTCCTACATGGCTTGCATCCAAGACTCACTTTCCTATGAAGGGAGAGCCTCCCTAAAAGATCTAGGTTCATTTTCAGTACTCAACAAAGAAAATACACAACATTAATCTAATGGGATATACCTATCAATTAGATTTTGTTGTCTTGTGGACCTTCTCAAGGTAGGAGTAAGGGGCTCTTGTCCTTCTTCTTCTTTTGTATGCTCATCCTGCACATCATCTAAACTCTTTGAACCCTCTTCTTCTTCTTCTTCTCCATCCTCTAATCCATCTGGTTGTTCTTCTACATGTGTATCTTCTTGCTTCTCAATCTTTGTCTCAAAGTGTAATGTTTTTGTCTTATCTTTCTTCTTTGGTTGTTCTTCACCCGAGTAAGCTCTAAAATCTTTAAAAGTCACATCTCTAGAGAAAACTATTTTATGGGTTAGTGGATTCCAATGCTTATAACCTTTTACATTCTCACCATAGCCAACAAAGATTCATTTATGTGCTTTTGGATCCAATTCAGAATGCTTCTCTTGAGGCACATGAACAAAATCCTCACAACCAAAGACCCTTAAATGTGAAATAGAAGGATTTCTACCTATCCACACTTCATAAGGAGTTTTATCAATAAGAGCTTAACAAGGAGATCTATTAATCAAATAACATGCAGTACTTACAACTTCTACCCAAAAGAATCTATCAAGCTTAGTACCACTCAACATGCTCCTAGCTCTTTCCATCAAGGTTCAGTTAATTCTCTATGCTACCCCATTTTGCTGGGATGTATAAGGATTAGCATTTTTTTGAACAATACCTACATGCTTGCAAAACTCATCAAATTCCCTAGAACAATATTCACCCCCATTGTCAGATCTCAACACCCTTATCTTATAATTTGTTTTCTTCTCAGCTAAGGCTTTAAATTCCTTAAACTTGGTGAAAACCTCAAATTTAGCATGCATATAGTAAATCTAGGTGTATCTTGAGACATCATCAATGAAAGTAACATAATAACAAGATTTTCCAAAAGAGTCAACATACACTAGTCCAAACACATCTGAATGAATGATCTCTAATAATCTCTTAGCTTTATTAGTTCCATCAGGAAATGATAATCTATTTTTTTACCAAACACACAATGCTCACAAAAATTACTTTTGTCAATAGAATAATCATAAATACCATCAACCAAATTTTTTATTCAAAATATCTTAAGACCCTTTTCCCTTATGTGACCCAATCTATGGTGCCACAACATACTTGCATTTTCAATGCCAATTACATTGGCAGAGTTACAAAAATTGGAGGTATTAAGCATAAAAAAAGTTCCTATCTAAGATATTTTAGCAATCACCAAACTCCCTCTTACCAACCTACAACCAAACTTATTAGATGTCACATGCATTCTAAAATCATTCAACTCGAATATTGAAAGTAAATTTCTCGCAAGTCTTGGAATATGTAAAACATGATCAAGGGTTTTAAGCCTTCCATCACTGAAACACAACTTTATCTTTCCCTTACCAACAATCTTCTTCATGCTATTATCACCAAGAAAAAAATTTCCCCCATCATAAGCTGAATATGAAGTAAACCACTCCTTGTGAGGATTCCTATGGTAGGAGCAACTTGAATCAATAATCCAAGCATCATCACTAATAGTGTTAGTAGAAATAAACAAAGCATCAAAATCACCATCTTTTGAGGACTTTTTCGTGGAAGTATCTAAACTCTTTTTCTTGTTTCTACACTCCTTCACGTGTCCTCTCTTACCACAATTTCAACACTTTACTTTGCTCTTCCCAGGGGTTTTAGAACATCCTTTAGACTTGTCTCTCTTTTTGTCCCCTTTAGGCCCTCCTTTTTCTTTGGACCTTCTTCACACATGCAAGGCATCTTGGTAGTCCACATTCATGGACTTTCTTCCCATCTCTTTTGAAAGAAGTATAGTAATGAGACTATCCATCTTCGATTTTGTATCACCACCACTTATGGAAACAATTAGATTTTCCCAAGATTCAGGTAAAGACAAAATACATTTATCTTCTTCTTCTATCTTAACATCTATACATGTAAATTGACTTATAATCATATTAAAGGCATTTAAATGTTCTACGATAGAATCACCATCCTTCATTTTCAAAGAATATAAACACCTTTTGAGATACAATTTATTTGTTAGACTTTTGGTTTGGTAAATATCACCTATCCCCCTCCACAACTTGTATGCGGTAGATTCTTTTAAAATATTTAGGAGGATAGAATCTACAAGACACAACCGAATGGTTCCTCGTACCTTCTTGTCTATTTTTTTCCAATCTTCATCAGACATTGAATATAGTTTCTTTTCATTTGAAACTGCCAACCACTGATCTCTCTCTTTAAGGAGACCCTCCATCTTCAACTTCCACATATCCTAACCAATTCCATTGAATTTCTCAATACATAGATGGGAGGTAGAAGCCATGGTTTTCAATATTCTTCACAAATCTACAAAACCCATAATGCACAAGCTCCCACTGCAGCTAAAAAACCTTCAACACTTAAGAGAAAGGTGTCCCTCTCTCAATAGAGTTGTTAGCTCTGATACTAAATTTTGAAAATTCAAGGTGAAACTTACAACAATATTAACTTAAATATATGTTTGCAAATCTAAAATATGTATTCAAGATTAATAATTATGTGATTATATGATTAGCAATTACAACAATGAAAGAAAATTAGTAATACCACAAGTTGAGAATCACAAGTGACATAGAATATATGTGGAGAAACCCTTGCACAAAAAAATCCACACCCAAAGAGATGCAATGCTTGTATTAATCATAAATGAAGTAAGACAATACATCAATCCTCTCTGAATCTTGGTGTTAATTCATTACTTTGACAACTTGCAAACAAACTTATGAAAATCACCAACTCAAGACTCCAATATATAGAAGTTTTGGGGAGAGAATACCACATATGGTATCCTGAAACAAGTAAAACCACCTAGAAAAACCCACACCCACCTTAGTGGACAACCCAAAAACACGGTGAAAAATATCAAATGTTCACATGGCCTTCGCATGAGCACCTAACCCATAACCAATCAAAATTGGTCAATACTGAGTGCTCCATAACTCTCTGATGGCTCCAATGACTCGAACCTAGAACATGCGATCTTGGACACCCAACCTAGGATAACATGTAAATAACATGCAAGAACATGCATTTATGTGTGGTCCCCACCCAAAAAGTGGATTCCCAAAAGGAATATTCTCCTGGAATGCTCTATAATGGTTATCATAGTGGGTCCACCTCTATGAATGCAATTACAATTTGTCATTAGGAAAATACATAATAAATATTTTACCTCTCATGTCCTCTAGGACACTTTCCAAAGAACGTGGAGACACATAAATTAACTTAGGATAACAATTATAATGTCACATATCCTAACAATCATACCATTAAATTTTGGCGGATTCACCTTCTTCATATCTCAACCAAGTTTATTTCCAAATAATCTCTTATGTCCACCTATTTGTCAATCTCTTTAAGATCGAGTTGATTAGGAAATGATACATTGTGTCTCCCATTTACACTATGGTTTAACCTTTCTCAAATTATTCTCCATGCTCTTGAGTTCCTCGATCCTATTTTTCCAAAGCTACTTTTATTTCTATGGTTTCATTAAGTGGTGAGTGTCTAAGCAAGCTTAATAATTGGGTCATTTGTGGCTTGACCTAAAACACTAGAACCACTTCCCAAATTCATCCTTGTGTATGCCATAGTATCTTGGTACAACCAAGTTTCCATGTGTTTAGTGTTAAACATGACAACCGAGAGGGGGGCATGAATCAATTGTAGCAATTTTTAACCTTTAAAACTTTCACCAGAAGTTAGATAAATAAACATTCACAAAACCTTTACTCTATTAATATGTTTATTGAATGTAGAAACATAAACTGAAAGTAATAAAACCATGCACACAATAACACCAGATTTACATGGAAAACCCAATAAGGGAAAAGCCACGGTGAGGATTAGCTCACAATATAGAGAATTCCAAAACCAAATACAAAGGCTCACTACCAAAAAGGCTCACTGCCAAGAAAGGACACACTGTCCAACAAGGGCTCACTACTGAAGGGCTCACTCCCACATAATTACAAAGAAGATAAAAGGATATTTTTGTAGAGAGAAAAATATCTCAAAGCAATAGGAAATCCACCATAATTTTCTCACTCTTGTAGTCTCACATGAAAGATGTCATATGTGTTCAACTCACTGCCTTCATAACACTAACATGAAATTCGTACTGCTCTGCTCAAGTTCGCATCTCACATACATATCTCACATCTATCTTATCTTTCAACAACATCTCAACTTGTAATTATATCATCTTCAACCTTGAAACCCATCCAAGGTTGGCCATACATCATTTATATTTACAAATTTAAATTAGGTCGACGCTAAAACATTCTACGATGGAATTAGAATGAGGACGACCCAAACACATACTTAATGAGGACCCAAATAAGTCCCAACATGCCTCAACACGCTTCCATGAACTTCGTAAGTAGTATTTAACACAAGGTTGGCCAACACCAGTGTAAAACACATAAAACAATTAAGCACACACATCCTTAACATGATCCAATCTTTTTAGACAACAAATTTCACTTGAACATGACCTCATCAACTTGCTCTCAGAACTGCAAGTTATGAAACCAAAATCTAGAGAAATTCAGAGCAACTACATTTCTCGTGGACCACATCTAGACAAATTGAAATGCACAGTTCACATACTGGTGAAGATATCTCGTACTATACAACAATCCAGAAGCCCAAATTCTAGATATAGCAACTACCAACAATCATGAACAGTACCTCATATTTTCACAAGCATAGCAACAATACAGAGCACATTCCGGAGCATACACTGAATACTTGCAGACCTTCCTTATTACAATTTTCTTAATATCCTCGACATATACAATCAATAACCAACTTCCATGACACAATTGAAATCAATGACAACACCTTCATACTTGCAACATTTACACAATCAACCAATATAAAATTTTGATTAGATTTTCTATCATTAAAAAGTATAAACACACACAGTTTCAAGGAAAAAGAAATAATATTATTTTATTCCAAAATAATTGGAGTTACACATCCTTATTTGTGGTAAAGTATTTTATATTAAAACTTTTAAGATACTAATCAAACTTAAATTCTTTAGGTTCTTCATCCTCAAAATATATTTTTAAACTATTGGTAGCAAGATGCACACACATAACCAAAAGTCCAATTGTCTATGAAAAGAGTGCAAGTCTACAATTTTTTTGATATTGACAATTTCACTATGACATAAACCCTTTTTTAATGCCTTCCTCCTAAATTACCAAAAAGGGAATGGAAAATGATAGTTATATGAATACAAACTATTTTAAGAAAAACAAAAAAGGAGGGGATCCGAATTTTTCCAAAAGAAAAATGGGGTGTGTGTGTAAGGCACAACACATCCAACCTTCCTTGACCAACACTCCACGCAATTCATCCAAAGATGTATTTTTCCAAACAAAAAATAGACCATTTGGATCAGGAATGAGTAGTTTTGGTGTAGAAGTTAGCAATCTTTTTAATTCTTTAGATACAACTTTGTAAGCTAGAGTCTACTTAAATTTATTTCCTTTTCTCAATAAAGATGTGATTAGACTTGTAATTCAAGAGTAGTTATCTATTCAATTTTAGTATTAATTGACAAGTCTCATAAAACTCATTACTTTAGTCACATTGGTAGGATTTGGACATTCCATTATAGCCTTAATTTTGTAGAGTAATAACTATCCCATCCTTGTTAACCACATGACCCAAGCACTGCATTTTAGTTTGGAAAAGGCACATTAAAAAAAACTTACTATAAATATTGTGTTCTCTTAATCCATACAAAACCAAACTTAAATGATTCTCAAAATTAGAATCAACATCATCTAGTAACCAATACGTAGACTCATATCTATCAATAGTAGCATCAATAACATCATCTATTAACTATTATGTAGACATACAACATTGTATATAGTGTTATCTCCAATAAACCCAACAAACTCAAACATGTTGAAGGAATTCCCTCTAATATTATATATGCATAGTCTAAGATATGCTTATGATGTCTAAATAAATTAGGCATACCATGGTAAGTAGAATTAGAAGCATCATGAGAAAATAAAGCAAAAGGAACAATAGAGTGAGAAGTATGATGAACATAGAAAGTAAAAGTGCTATAAATAATAGAGATAATAACACCTTCACCACAAGAGGTAGAAAAAATATGACCAAAACCATAATTAATAGATATATATGCTCTTAAAGATATATAATTTTGGCCATTCCTTGGAATAATAATGTTTGGGGTATTATATACTAGTCATGTTAATACTATTGATCTACAATTAGCACTCAATATTTTTGAAGGAAATAATTTTGGTTAAAGAAAATGTCATTCCATGCAATTCAAATTCACCTCTAGTGAACTCTAGAGATAACCATACACATCCACATAATGCATATTCAATTGAATACTATTTTCCTAGAGACTTGTGCATATCCTTGAATGGAATTATAATTGACCTTGATTTGTGTGGTTCAACACATTCTTGAACTATAGGTCCATTTAGCTAACTTACTACTATTGGAATATGGCTTTATTGATGGCATGTGGCTTATATTGTTGTCATTGATGGCAACCTAAGTCATCCCTCTAGTCTGCAGATCAGAATTTTCTCATACCGGCAAAAAATGTAGTGAACTGTATTTTACCGGCAAAGAGTATGAAGAACAGGGTATCCGGTCAGTATATCGATTTGTATGCTTCAATGATCACCATTTTGAGTTGTGGATCTCTGAGAGAGTTTGTTAAGCATTTGTACTATCTTGTTGTTAATTTTAGTGGTGTCACATTGATGCGATTGGCCAATGAATCTGAGATGCAGATGTTGCATACATTTTATATTATCAGATGGTGAAATAGATAATTAATTAGCTGTGGTGATTTATTTGGTGGTGTTTGTGTGTCAAATTATGAATGTGGTCAAAATTTAGTGAAGTGGAGACAGTCAGTCAGAAGTCAGGAATATTCTCAGTTCTAGGTGAGTGTGCTGAATGCATGTGCATTCCCTTTATTCATACTTTTAACATGGTATAATTGTGGATTAATCTCTTTGTGGTTTTCCCCTAATAGAGGGTTTTCCGTAAAATATTTGGTGTTATGGTGCTTTTGATTGTATCTTGTTCGTATCCTTGCATCTTTATTTACATTTTATGTGTTGTAAATGGTTTAAGGTCTAGATTTAAAGTTTATATTTGTTGAACACTGATTCACCCCCCCTCTCAGTGTTCCCTGTGTCCAACAATTGGTATCAGAGCCAAGTTCCTCTATAGAAATTTTAACAACTTGAGGTGGATCTTGAATTGCAATGGACTTTGGTGGTCTTCAACAACAACTTATGGTGGCACTTGATGATCTTGATCAATCTAAAGCAGAAGTCATGGAATTAAAAGAAAATCTTGTGGATGCTGAGAAATTCATTCAATCATTGAAGGATAAAATCAATGAGTCAGGAGAAAAGAGGAAGGAACTTTGTGATCAGTTGAAGCAGAAAGAAAATAAAAGTTTGGAAGATGTTCACTTGAATAAAACCCTAAAAGAAATAACTGAAGAATGTGAAAAGCTTGCTAGGGAATATGCTACTCTAAAGCTTGAGATGTAATCTGTAGCAATGAAGCTAACCAAGGAGATTGAAGAAAGGAAGAAGAATGAGGAGAATCTAGCCCAGTCTTTAAAAGAAAATCTAAATAATGTAGTAGAGTAAATAGTGGATTCATTCAGATGGAGATTGAATTGCAACAATCCAAAAATAATGAACAAGAGCTTGAAAGATAGATAGTTATTCTCAGAGATGAACTCACTAATGCAAATGAGTACAAGGAGAAGTTTAGAACTAGTTCTGCTAAGCTTGATGAGATGACTAAAGGAAAAAAGGATACAAATGATAAGCGGGGTCTTGGATATGAGAAGGAAGAAAGCTCTGGATCTAAACATAAGGATTCCAGACAAAGAAATCAGATGAACAAAGGTAGACAGTATCCGGTAAGACAACCCAATGCTCAGAAGTTCAATGGTTACTGCTTTGCTTGCAATAAATTTGGTCATATGGCTTCTTAATGTAGAAGTAAAATAAATTCAAGCAGTCCATCATTTCCCGGTTAGTGTTTTAGTTGTAATAAGTTTGGTCATAAGTCAATTGAATACAAAAGCATGTCTGTCAATGTAAGGAATGTTAAATGCTATACCTATGGAAAATTTGGGCATATTGCTATTCAGTGCAGATCAAAGGGAAATCAATGGAATGAATGGTTTAGACAAAGAAATATGGTGTGTTACAATTGCAACAAATTTGGTCACATTGTAAGATTCTGCAAGAACAAAAACATGGATAGAAGAGGTCCACTATACAAGGAAAAAATCTCACAGAAAGATGAAAAAGGAAAAGGGAAAGTGACTGTGGAAGAGATTAGAGATTAGATGAAGAAAACATGGGTAAGTAGGAGTAACTTTGATGAAGGGAATAAGTCCACACCAGAATCTTCTTCTGGTAATTCCTCCAGAAATTGATCTCAGGCCATTGGCCTAGGGGGAGTCTTTCAAGAAAAATCATTTGTTCCCTTGTCGGTAGTTGGCACCAGAATGCAGGAAATTGTCAGTAGTTGTGATAAAAGTTTTCAAATGTATCAGTGATCGCTTATGCAAGAACATGAGAAGTAGAGGGTCCGTAGAATTTTTTTTCTTTTGCTCTCTAAGAAAACAGAGTACCCAGAATTCCTAGGGAAAAATATTTAATGCAACAAAAAGGTTAGGTGCGCGAAGTTATAAAAGGGTATTTGGAACCCTTATTTGTCACCTTTCATTGAAGAAGAACAGAAGGAGAGCCTCTGCAGTGAAATTTCAAAAGGAGTAAAGCAAATTCAGTGGCGAATTCATCAGGTATTTCAGTTGCTTGTAGAATTTTGAATTTTGTGCTCGGTAGAAAAACTTGTTCCGTATAGAAAGAAAAATGAAGCAAATCAAAGGAATGGTGAATTTGGATGAGTATAGCAATGGAAAGATTAGGGTTGTGAGAAATTTGTTTCCAGCCGGTGAATTGAAGTGGCTTGAAGGTGCAAAGCATAAAAGTTTGGACATTTGGAATGAGTTTCCTTATTTTGTTAACGTGAGAGTGATCAAGTTTATCCTGAAAAAATTGAATGAGGACATGCTAACCTTGGATAAACCCTATATTATTTCAAAGGATGTGATTAGAAATTTAATTGGTCTATGCAATGTTGGGGATATTCCAAAAAAGAAGTCGATTCAGAACAAGGAAGTTGAAACCCTAATCAGAGTGATAGGAGACCAGAGGGCTCTTGTAATTTCAATGATCAAAGATCCAATAACAAGGTACATTGCACATGGGATTTCATACAAAATTTTATTTAGAAACAGGGAAGGCGCAACTTCGGCAGGTGCAATTTATATCACTCACAAAATGATAATGGGAGATGAAGACTTTGATCTATGTGGATTGCTGAAGGATCAGTTGATGGAAAATGTGCAATTGACAAAAGAAGCAGATTACCCCTTTAGGTTTTGTACTTTGATCATATGTATCATGATGTATTTTCTGAACTGCTTGCCTCAGAATGATAATGTGGTATGGAAGGAAAATGAACTAGTTTGTAAGCAAATTTTTGAACATTCTAATGCTTTGGGAAATTATGAGCAAGTATATGCAAATATATTTAAGGAATTGCTAGGGAATTTTGGAGAAGTTAACATTCCCCTTCCGATAAAGATGCTTGAAGTTGGATCATCTTCCGGTAAAACAAAAAGGAAGCAAAAAAGGGCTCTAGATTTTGCTGATGACACCCCTCTGACACATAAGTCTCCAAAATCTGAAGGAAAAGGCAAAGGACAGATAATTGTGGATATACCAGATGAATACTCTAATGAGTACACTCCTAGGGATGAACCAGAATCAGTTGAACCAAATGTAATAATAGTAGAAGGAAGTGATAAGAAGGTGCTTTATTAAAAAAAAAAGATATTGTAGATTGTTCAGGAGGAAGATGGAATGTAGAAGATTGCTGACATATGGTTAGATGGACCCTCATATGAGCAGGATCTGATTGAGAACACATTGAGTTCTTACTTTGTGCATAATAACATTGGATTGGAAAGTTTGAAGAATGTGCTTCCAGAAGAAATGATTGAATGTATCAGGGATACTATGGCCTCTGAGCCTTAGGATAGGAAAGAGGAAGAAGTAATTCTACATCTGAAGGAGCAGTTTAGGTTGTCGCTTACCAAATTGAAAAAGAAAATGAATGAGTTGAGTCAATGCATTAATTCAACTAATAACATTTACAACTATTGTCTTCGGTGGCCTCATGTTGTTGGAGGTATAAGGAAAAAATGGAGCAGATTGAAGCTGAGTTGATCAAAATTGGTCAAGATTACAGTATGCTTCAGGACCAGGGTGGAGCAGTCAAGAAAAAGATTCAAGAATTGCAGTCTGAGCATGCAAAAGTCCACTTTACCAAAAACACTCTTGTGGACACCTTT
Source organism: Sequoia sempervirens (assembly GCA_007258455.2). Lineage (NCBI taxonomy): Eukaryota > Viridiplantae > Streptophyta > Pinopsida > Cupressales > Cupressaceae > Sequoia > Sequoia sempervirens. The sequence continues at coordinate 39,300 of VDFB02351509.1, forward strand.
TGGAAAGTCAAGGATCTGACTGAATGCAGGTTGGAGTAGCTGATTGAGGTCTTGAGGAAAGGAGAAAAACTAGAAGAAGCAATTACAATCCCAAAATCCCTCATTCAAATTATTAACAAGATATCTGAGAATAATAGCATGATCTTAATCATTGAGATTTCTGTAGAAGCATGGAAGAAATTTCTTCTAGGTATGAAATATAAGTACAAGTTAATTTTCTAACTTAAGTAGTAGTTGTACTTAAAATTTATAACTTTTGAAAGGGGGAGAGAGCTTAGTGAAGAATATATTTTTCATTGATGTCAAAGGGGGAGGAGAGCAGTGAAAAATGCTTTATCATTCTAAGGGGGAGTTTGAGTTTTGAAATTTTGAATTCTGACACTTAGTCATTTTTCACTAAGTGTTGTCATCAATGCCAAAGGGGGAGATTGTTGGCATATGGCTTTCTTGATGGCATGTGGCTTCTAATGTTGTCATTGATGGCAACCTAAGTCATCCCTTCGGTCCACAAATCAGAATTTTCTCATACCAGCAGGAAATGTAGTGAACATTATTTTACCGGTAGAGAGTATGAAGAACAGGGTATCCGGTCAGTATATCAATTTCAAGGGAGGAGGGGCAGTAACCCCCAACTTCTCTTGAAGATACTCAAAAGTATCCTTAAGAAGAGCCTTAGTAAATATTCCAGAAATCTAATCCTTTGTAGGTACATATTTAAAATTTACTTCATTCTCCATAACCTTTTCTCTCAAAAAGTGACACCTAATTGATATATGCTTTGTTCTTGAATGCATCATTGGATTCTTTGAAATATTGATTACACTTGTATTATCACAAAAGATAGAAATAAGCTCATCATACATTACTATGATATCCTTCAATGTATGTCTCATCCATAATACCTATGTGCAACAAGATGTTGCTGCAATATACTCAGCCTTTGTAGTAGATAAAGAAATAAAATCTTATTTCTTACTTGGCCATGATACCAATCTACATCCAAGAAAGAGTGCACCACCACTTGTAATTTTTCTATCATCCACATAACCTTCCCAATTTGCATCTGTGTAAGCACTTAATGTGAAATTAGTATCCTTAGGATACCACAAGCCATAATCCAGAGTGCCTTTCAAATTTTCGAATATCTTCTTCATTGCTGCAACATGTGTCTCTTTAGGTTCTTCTTGAAATCTATCCACAAGAAAAATTGCGTGCATGATATCTGGTCTAGTAGTAGTTAGGTATAGCAGTCCACCAATCATAAATCTATACTTTCTCTGATAAGCCTTAGGGGATTCATCATCCTTACTCAGTTTGCAACCAGTAACCATAGGAGTGCATACCGGTTTGGAGTCTTCCATTCCTAATTTATTCAACATCTCTTTAACATACTTTAATTGTGAAATGAATATGCCTTTATTTATTTGATTGATTTGTAACCCAAGGAAGAAATTCATCTCCCCAAACATAGACATCTCAAACTTTTTTTGCATCTCTTCTGCAAACTTCCTGCACATAGCTTCATTGCCTCCAAAACTTATGTCATCAACATATACAACCACTATCAAGATTCGATCTTTCTCAGCCTGAAATTAGAGATAGCTATCTATATTACCCTTGTTGAATCCTTGTATCAAATATCTGTCCAACCTTGCATACCAAGCTCTGGGAGCTTGCTTCAATCGATACAATGCTTTCTTCAATATGTAGACCATATTAGGTTTATCTAACAACTGGAATCCTTCTGGTTGTCCCATGTAGACTTCTTCTTCCAATTCTTCATTCAAGAAAGTAGAATTCACATCCATCTAATAAAATTTAAAGTCCTTATGTGCTGCAAACACCAAAAACATCCTAATTGCTTCCATTCTAGCCACTAGGGAAAATGTCTCCTCAAAATCTATTCCTTCAACTTGTGCATAGCCCTTACACACAAGCCTTGCCTTGTTTCTTACCACTTCTCCATTCTCATTCAACTTGTTTATGAAAACCCATTTAGTTCCAATATTATTTCTGTTTTTAGATCTAGGAAAAGTTCCCAAGTTTGGTTCTTCTCAATCTGCATGAGTTCTTCTTCCATTGCCTTCATCCAATGATCATCTTTGCATGCTTCACTCATTGTTTTAGGTTCAACTTTAGAAAGTAAGCATAGATTTACATCTGCTTCAACAACTCTTCTCGTTCTTGTCAATACACCTTTACCTTTGTCACCAATGATATGTTCTTGAGAATGATTTCT
>VDFB02351510.1:0-49257 GCA_007258455.2 Sequoia sempervirens
ATATAGTGCCTTTTGTCTCAATTCATCTAGGAATTCTAGCTCATGTAGTCTTGGCACACAGTACTCTTCATCGTCGATATTCCCTTTTAGAGATACCCTTAGGGAAGGAATTTTGATCTTAATAGGCAAGATGGCTTTAGAACCGAAGACCAAGGAATATAGAGTAGCACTGGTGGGAGTGCAAATGCTTGTGCGGTAAGCCCATAGAGCAAGGTTAAGCTGTAAATGCCAGTCACGACCAACGTCATTAACGATCTTTTTAAGGATTCTGAGGATTTTTTTGTTAGACGCTTAAGCTTGGCCATTACCCTGTGGGTAATATAGAGTGGAGAAGTGGTGTTGGATTTGTAATTTCTCGCAAAGATGAAAAATTTCTTGATTTTTAAATGGGAAACCATTATCAGTGATTATGGATTGAGGGGCACCATACTGAAAAATGATGTAGTTAAGGATGAACTTAGAAATTTGTATGCCGGTAATATAGGTCAAGGGAACGGATTCAATCCATTTGGTAAAATATTTAGTTGCGGTAAAATGAATTTATGGCCGTTGGAGGATGTGGGATGTATCATACCTATGAGGTCGAGTCCCCATTGGGAAAAGGGCCATGGTGATGTTTTCGAATGGAGCTCCTATGCTGGCGGGTGTATCAAGTCTCCATGGATCTGACACTGTCAAAATTTCTTGACAATGAGGTATGAGTATTTTTCCATTGTAGTCCAATAATAGCCTAGTCTCATAATCTTCTTAGATAAGGTTCGATTGCTAGAGTGGGCTCCACATATACCCTCATGTACCCCACACAAGGTCGCTTGTGCTTTTTCGGTATCGAGACATCTCAACATCTCAACAGGGTATTGTCTAAGGGACGTCTATAAAGGGTATCACTGATGATGGCATATTTGGAGGATTTTCGGATAAATGTCTTGTGTTGGTTGTTTGAGATATTAGGGGGTAGGATTTGGGCATGGAGGTAGTCATATATGTCCTTGTACCACAGGGAATTGGGACCAACAAGTTCACACCCCATCTCTAAATTTGGAATGTCAAAGGCAGGGACCAAAAGTTATTCTACCAAAAACTTGAATTTAGGCATGTTACTTGGTATGTCCAAGAGTGAACCAATGGTAGCCATAGTGTCTGCTACCTTATTATGAATGCAGGGTATCTGATGAAAATGATGCTATCAAAATATTTCCTGAAGCTATCTGTCATTCGTTTGTATGGGGAAAGCTTTTCATCTTTGGTGTTGTAGTAATCATTAACTTGTCAGATTACCAACTGAGAATCTCCATAAACCTGTAGGTGTTTGATCTTCCATTTGATTACCATACATAATCCTGTTAAGAGAGCCTCATATTCTACTATATTGTTGGTGCATGGAAAAAAAATTCTGAATGACTTAGGAATAGTGTCACCTTGTGGTGTGATAAACAATATGTCGGCCCCTGAACAATGATTTGTGTGGGACCCATCAAAGTATAACTTCCATGACACTCCAGTGTCTAGAGTGAAAATAGATTCATCTAGAAAATTTGAGACTTGAGGATGATCTGCCTTGGTTGGTGCATCTTCCAGTTGGTCAACAGTAACTTGCCCTTTTATGGCCTTTCTTTCAATATATTGGATATCATATTCATTGATTATCATGACCCATTTAGCTAGGCATCCTATTAATGCTACTTTACTGAGGAGATACTTCAACAGATCTATCTTTGTGACCAACATTGTTTGGTGGATTAACATGTAGTTCCTTAGTCGTTGAGTAGAAAAAACTACCACAAGACAAGCATGTTCTATCAGACTGTAATTTAACTCATATCCCACCAAAGTGCAGTTGATGTAATACACTATTCCCTCACGAACCTCATTATTATTCTATGCAAGCAAGGCTCCTAGTGCTGATGTTTTTGCTGAAATATAAATAATCAAAGGTCGTCCATCAATAGGCGGTGTTAGCACTAGTGGTGTAAGTAGGTAATCCTTGATTTGTTGAAAAGATTCTTAACACTTATCTGTCCATACAAACGGTACCCATTTTCTGAGTAGATGCTGAAAGGGATACATTTTATCTACCAATTGTGCTATGAACCATCTGATAGACTATAGTCTTCCTTGTAGTGTCTATAGTTGACTTATATTGGTTGGTGGAGGCATGTCTATTATGGCTTTCACTTTTGCTGGGTCCACTTCAATGCCTCATCTAGAAATAATGTATCCTAAGAGTTTTCGTGATGTCACTCTGAATACACACTTCTTAGGATTGAGCCTAACTTTGTATTCTTCTAGTCTTTTGAAAATATTATCTAGGACCCGTAAGTAATCAGCCCTTGTTAATGATTTAGCTACCAAATCATCCACATAATCTTCCATGAGGGTGTGAATGAGATCATGGAAAATGGTTGTCATAGCACGTTGATATGTTGCACTAAAATTTTTAAGTCCAAAGGGAATTACATTCCAACAATAATTTCCCCATGGACAAGTGAAAGTTGTTTTATGTTGGTCCTCAGGTGCGATTCTGATTTGATTGTATCCCAAGAAACCATCCATTAGGGATAACATTTCATATCCTACTATTAGGTCCACAATTATGTCGATATTTGGCAAAGGAAATTCATCTTTAGGACATGCTTTGTTTATATCTTAGAAGTCTATGTAGATGTGGATGCCACCTATTGGTTTTGTTACTGGTACGAGATTAGAAATCCATTCTGCATAGTTAATTGATATGATAAAGGCGACATCCAACAGTTTCTTTAGCTCAGCTTTGACTAGTAAAACAATTTGCGGGTGCATTTTTCTTAATTATTATTTGGCTGGTTTAGCACCTAGCTATAATGGAAAATGGTGTAATATCAAGTTAGGATCCAGTCCAGGCATGTTGGCATATGACCATGCAAAGTTGACTTGTCTCTTTGTGAAGAAGTTATGGAATTCAGGTTTCTTTGTTTCTGTCAAAGATGTTGCAAAATAGATTAATCGAGGATTATCTTTGGTGCCAATGTTGATTTCCATAGATTTCTTCACCAACAACGGTGAATTTTCTTGAGTAGTGGGGAGAATGTTCAACCTTCCATCCTTGGGTGCCTCAGAGAGGTTTTCGCCCTTGGATGCGTCCTTTATTTTTACTTTTTCATTGTCCAAAGGTGCCTTTCGGTTTTCACCTAGGGACTCATCATTTTTCATTTTTTCATTTTTTCCTTTATCGTTTTTACCTTTGCGACTGGAGGGATGAAAAAACTCCGCAAAATAAGCCGTGTTATCCAAGTCTATGGTAAATCCAACCTTCTGGTCACCACTAGGAATTCCTTCTTGCAATCCTAGGAACTCAGCTAGTGCTTTATCATTCTCAAATGTATCCAAAGTAGGAGGTTCTTGTTGATCCCAATTGACAAGTTGGGGATAGATTAGGGGTATGCCATCATTAGAGGTGTCAAAATTAAAGGCCGATAGGGTGAGGAAGCTTTGTTGACATGGCCAAAAAAGGTTCTTATCCAATCCTCCCTCTTCTTCTTCTTGGGAATAGGTTGGTCGGAGGGAGATGGACTCTGAGGTGGACCAACTTTAAAGGTTTGTCTAAATATTTCATCAAAAGTGGGCTCATTGGGTTCTCTAAAGGTTTCTTCAAGTTCATAATCATTGGATGATTTTTCTGAACCCCATTTGTATTCATTGGAGTTAGTGGAATTGTAGTAGCATTGGTTAGATGGATCATTGGATGTCTCGATAGCCTCATAAGTACTTACTTCCTCTTGTGATGGTGTTGAGTACTAGAAACACTAATCTTAATTGGTTGAAACCCAAGCCCTAGACCTTTCGATCATTTAGAGACAATGATAGGTTCAGTCATCCCATCCTAATGCAATCCCAACCCACTATGTCTATCATATCCTTTGTTCTGCATTATTTTGAAGCTTTTTGCATATTGTTCTATATGTATTTGAGTAGGTGGATGAGATTTTTTGTTGTCTTCTTTGTACAACCATGAGGTCACATCTTCTTCATTTACAACTTCTTTACTTAGTTCCCCCCCATTTTGTGAAGGTAGTTGTGGGAGGGATGTGCATAGTGATCATGGATTGTCTCTTATCTATCGTTGGTTGACCATATGATTTAGGAGAAACCAATTCACTAATACAATAAGATGCTTTCATATGATACTCTCCACAACCCTTGTCTTAGATCTCAACTTTAGGAGTAGAGGGTAGTGTTTGGGAGGTAGATGGTTTGGATAGGGTGGATGGGTCGATATAATGGGATGAGGTGGATGATGAAGCCTCCTAATTGAAAGGAACTTGTCATTGGGGTATTCCTCATAGGTTAGTGCAATACTGGAAAGGATCAAGATCACCAACTATCGTGATCTCGATTTCATTGTATGGGAATTTAAGGAATTGATGGTAGGTGGATGGGAAAACCTTCATGGAATGTATCCATGGTCTGCCTAGTAGAAGATTTATGGGAGGTCGAGATCCAAGACTTGGAAAGTGGTATCCATAACTATAGGACCAATTTTGATAGGAAGCATTATGACTCCTTTAGATGTCCTTTCTTCATCATCATATGCTTTAATGCCAATGCTCTTAGTAGTGTCTACACATGCTTCTGAGAAGCCTAATGCCTTAACTAGTTTCAAGGTGCAAATGTTCAACCTTGTTCCTTTGTCTACCAAGACTCGTCTAACTTTTTCTTTATGAATAAGGACTTTGAGGTGCAACGGGTCATTGTGGTCTATCTTATTGGTTGAGTAATCTTGTTCAAAAAATTTTGCATGATAGGAATTGGTTAGGTAGCCTACCATTTCTTGAAAATGATTGACATCAAGATTGGTGGGGACAGTTGTGCCTTGCAAAGCTTTGTCTAGGACAACTCGATGATCAAGTGATATACGTAATAATTCCAAGATAGGAATTTGTGTTGGGGTCTTCCCCAACTAGTCAATTAAATTGTATTGAGGCTTGGAGGACTGTTTTTGTTGCTATGACAGAGGACCTTGGATGGTTACCTTAGTTCAGCGAGTGTTAATAGCACATTAAGGAGGTTTCTTTATGGTAATGGTGTTGATATGTTCATCGACAACTCAAATGTAGTTTTTGATGGTATTGTGGTTATAGTCATATTTGGCATTAGCATAATTGGCCAAACTATTATTGGTCTTATTTCCTGAACTAGAGGCTTTTCCTTTTCCATGGTCATGTAGAGGATTAGAAAATACTTTGTGATCGTTGTTTGAGGATGGTTGTTTCTATCCATAAACTTTAATAGTTTCGTTTTCCACAAGATCATGTATAATGTTTTTCAACTATCGACATTGTGATAGATTATGCCCCTTAGTTCGGTGGAAATCGCAAAAAGCATTGTCATCCCACCAAGAGGGTTTAAATTTTCTAGGGTCATATTGTTTTGGCTCAGCTTAGGAAGTTGTATGAGATTGTGTTGCATTAGTTTCTTAAAGACTGATTCAATTGGTTCCCCTAAGGGAGTGTATTCATGTTTTGGGAACTTCCTTTGTGTTCTTGGTTGTGTGTTTTGGACATCATTAGCAGTTTGATCAACATTTCTTGGAGTGTTGTTAGAGGGGTTGTGTCTAAGTGTAATGAGTGGTCCTGTATGTATAGTTTTAGCATCAACAATGCCATCATTGGCTACGTTCTTGTTTCGGAACCAATACTTGTTCTTGTCATTAGGGGAACTTTGGACATTTGGATTTTTACTTGGCATTTTGATTTCACATTTTTCAATGAGAGCCTTTTCAAGTATGATACCATTTTCCACTAGTTCAACAAAGGAGGTGCAACATTGTACTCTTAGGTCACTTCACAATTTTGGATTAATATTTTCTAAGAATATGGTGACCTTTTGCTTTTCAGGTATTTCAACTAGACATCAGCTAGCTAGAATCCTCTATCTTTGGAAGAAGGTGATAAATTTTTCTCCTTCATCTTGTTTAGTGTGACATAAAGTTTCTATTGTGATTTCATTTTCAATGTTAAAGGTGAAATGTTCAACAAATTTTTCAGCAAGTTCACCCCATGACCTTATGCCATATGGAAGTTGAGAAAACCATTCAAGTGCTATTCCATTAAGGATTCATGGAAAAAGTCTCATGAGATATGTGGGATCATATGCAATGTCTATACACATTGTGGAAAATTCTCTTATGTGTTCAAGAGCATTATGCCTCCCATTATACTTAGGAAAGTTTGGTATGACATATCCATGCGAGAAGGGTGGCATGTGTAAACTTTTCTCAAAGGGAAATGGACATAAGTCTTTTGTTGAATAGGTATTTTTGCAAGACATTGTCATATTGTCCATTTGTTGTTGAAGGGCTTTCATTTGTGTTTGAAAAACATCCACTAGTGTCAATGATGTGTTTGGTGTATTGTTGGGGTCTATGTAAGTGTTTTGGGCTCCAATGTTATGTAACAAATTTTGGTTCAGTGTATGAGTGTAGGATGGATTTTGGTTTGGAATATAAGAGGATATGATTTGGTTCGATGTTGGTTGGTTGGGAATGTGAATTTTATGCAAAGGATTGTGTTGGTTTCAAAATTGCATGAAAGGTATATGTCCCATTTGTGAAACTACTATTTGTGGTATGGCACTAGTGGTGTTGATGTTTGATGTGGTATTTTCCCTGTTTATGTTAACCTTGGGTCTTTTCCTTGCATTATTGGTGCCAAGTGGATTTGATGATGATGCCCCTATGGTGAATTTAAGTCCTTGTGTCATGTTTGATGTGTGTATTGTCGTTGTGTCTTGGGTAGATCCTCCAAATGGTATGGCTGTGTTTACTTGAGGGATGAGCCACTAGAGACCGCTGTGTTTTTTCCTTGGGTAGAAAAAGCTTGAAATGTATGGATATAAAATCTAGGAGGTAATGTGGAACCTTATGCTAATAATTTTTCTAAATATCATTGGGGGTCTTGTGCCAAGTATTCATCTACAAAAGAGGAAAATTCTGGGTCTTGAGCAACTACCTCTAAGTCTTCAACTAAAACACGTCTTTTGTGGTCTCTAGTGACAAACTTGTCTAATAAAGATTTGTGAGGTCTTGATGTTGGATGTTGCTGATATGTGGTTGTCATTGATGTCAAAACTATTTTCATTAATGTCATTAGAGGTTGTATATGTCAAGGATATTGAGAAAATTGTAATAAAATAAGTTGCAAGTTGTCAGTGATATAGTGAAGTTCAGTTTAGCCAACATACTATTTCCTAGCTCAGTATGTTGATGATCAGAGGTTGTGGATTAAAAGGTTTTTTGTCGAGTATATCTAGTTTTATCCATGTTAAGTTTCAGAGATCCGCATGAATATTTGATCGAGTTATGAGTGTCTATGTTCTGACAATTATTTTGTTGCTTTAGTTGGTGTTCCTGAAAGAAGATGATGTGATTCTAGTAAGTTGAGTTGTTGTGGATGCTTCTGTGCTGATGCATGATGTTCGTGGATGTTTCTAGATTGTGATCTATCTTTGTTGCATGTCTACATTGATCGTTGTGTTTGTGATTGGAGATTTTCTCTTGTGTGTTCATGTTTTTCATGTTCATGGTCGACAAGATGATTGTAGCATGTTGTGGATCTTCGAGGAATAATTTTTTGAGGTGTTTTGTGTTTGAGGATATTTTTTTGGGTCTTTACTATGTTGTGGCTGACTTTGGTTGATTCACATTAATAATTGTTTATTGATTTGTGCCGACAATTTGTATTCATTTTTTATTTTGTTGAAGCCGACATGGAGATGATTTTATTCTTAGTTGCGGATATATATAAGCGACTGTTTCTACCATTTGAAGGCATGGTGTGGATGAGATGTGCGAATAATGTCCTAATCATTTGAAGGCATAAGAAGAGTATGAAAAAGTGTTCATGTGGTTAATCAAAACTGTAATAAGGCATTAGCAGATGCCATTTTCTTAGTTCAAAATCTTACGGATGTAATCCAAATGTTTCTGTAAGACAATGTGTCTTCCTTTGGGTAGTAAGCCTTGTTGTATTTGAGTAGTGAGCTCTAGGCAGTGTGTTTGAATGCATGTGCATTCCCCATTTATTTTTCTTTATACTTTTAACAAGGTATAATCTTGTGGACTAACCTCCATCGTAGTTTTTCCCCTAATAGGGTTTCCACGTAAAAAATCTTGGTGTTATGTGTGTTTCTGATGTGGTGATGATTTATGCTTTCATATTTATTTATTAGATCTGAGAATAAGGTTAATAAGTTTAATTTCTGTGACAACTGATTCACCCCCCCTCTCAGTTTTCTTCCCTTGTGTTGCCAACAATTGGTATCATAGCAGTTTCCTCAGAGAACTTTAATAGCTTGAGGTGATCCAAGATGGCGACATACAAGAAGGATAGTCTGAGATTTGATGGAACAAATTATTCTCTATGGAAAGCTCAAATGGAGTGTCATCTGAGATGTATTGGTGAACCTTTTTGGAACATTACAAAGAATAGGTATATCATCCCATAGAATGGTCCTTCTACAACTACTGAGATAAAGGATTCCAAGTAAAATATTAGAGCTAAGGAAGCATTGTTGAGTGCTCTGACTAATTTTGAGATGACAAATGTAATGGATTTGAAGACTTCTTATGAGATCTAGAAAAAAGTTGGAAACTTTGTATGAAGGTGATGCACATGTGAAGGTTGCTAAGTTGTAAAGTTTGAAAGGGAAATATGAAATGTTGTGAATGGGTGATGATGAGAACACCACTTCTTTCATGCAGAGAGTGAATGAACTTGTGTGTAGTATCAGATGTGTTGGTGGAACATTGGATGAACCAAAGATTGTTGCTAAAGTGCTCAGATCTTTTCCTGCTGCATACAAAGCCAATGCTACTGCTATTAAGGAGATCCAGACTATGACAAATTTAACTAGAGACATGTTGATTGGTAAGCTTACTAGTTTTGAGTCAAGTGAGTTTGGTGATGCTCTTCCTAAGATAGAAACTGCATTCAAAGCTACTACCTCCGGAAAGGATAAGAAAATATATGATTCAGGAGAAAGTTCTTTTAGAAAAGTGTTCAAGTATGAGGAGGAAATGAGAGAGATTGAAGAAGAGGAGAGAAAACTAGATGAGCTTGAAGCACTTATTATCAAAAGGGAAGCTAGAGGAGAAGGTAAGTATAAAGGTAAATTTCCTATTAAATGTTTTTCTTGCAATAAGATAGGTCATTTTGCATCAAGGTGTTCGGAAAGAGACCGTAAGACAAGACCTAACAAGCCTAGATGTCAAAGAAAGTGTTACTATGTTGTTGATGAAGGTGTGACAGATGATGAATTTGATAAAGGGAATGCAAGTGAGGATGAATGGGTATTTATTGCTATCAAGGAAAATGATCCACTACCTACTGAATTTGCTAAGTGCACAAATGTGGAGAAAGCCCTAGCTACCCAAGTTGAAGAAAAGAATGAATGGGTGATTGGCAGTGGATGCCCTCATCACATGACAGGTGATAAAAGTAAATTTGTGAGCTTGGAAATGTATGATGGTGGTGTTGTAAGATTTGGTGATGACAAAGCTGGTGTAATCTGTGGAAGATTATCCATTTCTCTTGATGGTAAGCATAATATTGATGATGTCCTATATGTGGAAGGCTTGAAGCATAATCTCTTAAGTTTTGGACAGATGGTTGAAAATGGATACAACCTTCAATTCAATAATGGAAAGTGTAGAATATTGGGGAGTTCCAAAAATGTGATTGCTTCAGGTACAAAAACAAAAGGTAATATCTTTCACCTGAATGCTACTGGTAAAAGTTGTATGATTGCTCAAGTTGGTGAAAATTGGTTGTGGCATAGGAGATTGTGTCATGTAATGTTTGAAAATATTATAAAGTTAAGTTCTACTCAGGCAGTGAGAGATCTTCCTAAGTTGGTAAAGCCTACTAATACTATATGCAAGGAATTTCAGTTAGGGAAGCAAACTAGAATTTCATTTCGGAGCAAACAACATTGTTCAAAAAAAGTGTTGGAGCTTGTTCATATTGATTTGTGTGGTCCTTCTAGAATTAGAAGTTTACAAGGAGACATGTACTTCATGTTACTTATTAATGATTACTTTAGATTGATGTGGGTTACTTTCTTAAGGGAAAAATATGAAGCTCTAGAGAAATTCAAGATTTTTAAGGCTATGGTTGAGATAGAGACAGGTCTGAAGATTAAATGTTTGAGATCAGATAGAGGTGGTGAATTCACTTCCCATGAGTTTAATTCTTTTTGTGAAGAGCATGGGATAAAGAGACAATTATTTGCACCATGGACCCCTCAACAAAATGGAGTTGTGGAAAGGAAGAACAAGACAATTCAAGATGCTGCTAGGACTATGATGCTGGAAGGAAATGTTTCGCATATCTACTAGAGAGAAGCTATGAGTACTGCTATTTACACACTCAATCGGGTAGAAGTCAAAGGTGATATTGGTAAGAATCCTTTTGAGCTATGGTTTGGTCATAAGCCTATTGTTAGATATTTCAAAATATTTGGGAGTAAATGCTTTATCAAAAGAGATGAAGATATATGAAAGTTTGATGCTAGGAGTGATGAAGGAATCTTTCTTGGTTATTCTACTAAAAGCAAGGCCTACCGACGCTTCAACAAGAGATTGAGAAAAGTACTTGAAAGTTATAATTTCAAGGTTGATGAAGACATAGTTAGACCATCTAGAACCTGTGGATAAGTTTCAAATGGTCAAAATGACAGTTCAGTTCAGACTTAGAATCAAGTACAGATCATTCTAGAGAAAAAAATTAGTAAAAGTACAAAAGTGAGATCACAAGAGCCTGAAGTTCAAGAACATCCTAAGACTCCAAGGTATATAAGACTAAATCATTTAGAAGATCAGATTATAGGTGATAAGAACAAAGGTGTTCAAACTAGGAGAAGAATTGTAGAAGAGTATTGTTTGATTTCAAAGACTGAGCCTAATAGTGTCAATGAAGCATGCAAAGATGAATATTGGGTGGAAGGAATGAAAGAAGAACTACAACAAATTGAGAAGAATAATACATGGATTCTTGTTCCTAGACCTAAGGAAAAAAATGTAATTGGAACTAAATGGGTCCTTAGAAACAAACTGAATGAGCAAGGTGAAGTTTTTAGAAACAAAGAAAGACTGGTGTGTAAAGGATATTCTTAGATGGAAGGAATTGACTTTCAAGAAAATTTTGCCCTTGTTGGTAGGATTGAAGTTGTGAGACTATTTCTTGCTTATGCTACTTACAAAAACTACAAGGTTTATCAGATGGATGTCAAGTCAGCATTTCTAAATGGTGAATTGGAAGAAGAAGTGTATGTTGAGCAACCTGATGGATTTTAATTGACTGATCAGGGAAATATGGTTTTTCGGTTGAAGAAAGCATTGTATGGACTTAATCAAGCCCCAAGAGCATGGTATGCCAGATTGGATAAGTATCTATTGAAGCTTGGATTTAATAAAGGTACTACTGATAGTAACTTGTATTTCAAGATTAATCATGATAAATATTTAATTGTTGAAGTCTTTGTTGATGATATCATCTTTGGAGGAGATGATAGTTTATGCATAAAGTTTGTTGATGAGATGCAGAGTGAGTTTGAGATGTCTATGATTGGAGAAATGAAATTCTTTTTGGGATTGCAAATTACGCAGCTAGATAAAAGGATCTTTATATCTCAGTCCAAGTATGTGAAAGAATTGCTAAAGAAGTTTGGAATGGAAGATTCAAAGCTAGTTGGTACACAAATGGTGACTGGATGTAAGTTGACACAAGATGACGATTCACCTAAAGCAAATCAGACTAGACAAAAATTGATGATTGGTGGATTTCTCTATTTGAATCAAACTAGACCTGATATCATGAATGTCGTATGCATTGTTGCAAGATTTCAAGCTGATCCTAAGGAATCTCATGTGATAGTTGTGAAGAGGATTTTCAGATACTTGAAGGGGACAATTGATTTTGGTCTGTGGTATCCTAAAGATGATGACCTTACTTTGAGTGCTTTTATTGATACTGATTGGGCAGGAGATGTGAATGAAAAAAAGAGTACTAGTGGTGGTGCATTTTTCTTGGGAAAGAAGTTGATTTCATGGTTAAGTAAGAAGCAAAATGCCATTTCTTTATCTACTGTAGAGGCATAATACATTGTTGCTGCTAACAATTGTACTCAAGTATTGTGGATGAAGCAGATGCTAAAAAATATCATAGTTGTGTATGATGAACCTATTGCTATATTCTGTGGTAATTCAAGTGCAATTAACATTTCTAAGAATCTGGTGCTGCATTCAAAAACCAAGCATATATCTATCAAGTTTCACTTTTTGAGAGAGAAGGTGAGTGAAAAGGAAGTCAGATTGGAGTATGTGCCCACTAAGCAACAGATTGCAGATATCTTTACCAAGCCATTGCCTAAGGATAATTTTGAGTATCTCAGAGGAAAACTAGGGGTGATTACCCCTCCTAATCAGAACTAAGATGCATTGACTTGCATTAGTCCATGCATTTCATAGTCATATCTTGATTCAAATTGATCTTGTGGTGGCTGCTACTTAGGGGGAGTAGTCAGATGTTCAGGAATGTGGTTTAGAGTTTGTGTGGAGAAAATGTGTATCTTTTTCATTGATTTCAATGGGGGAGAAGAGTCATGTGAAAAAAATTGTGGGGAGAAGAGTTGAGGAGAGAAGAGTCAAAACCTAAGGGGAAGAAAAGTGCTAGGAGAAAGTTGTGTTGATGGTGTTTTTCACATCATGTGTTGCCATCAATGCCAAAGGGGGAGATTGTTGGATGTTGCTGATATGTGGTTATCATTGATGTCAACACTATTGGCATTAATGTCATTAGAGGTTGTATATGTCGAGGATATTGAGAAAATTGTAATAAAATAAGTTGCAGGTTGTCAATGATGCATTGAAGTTCAGTTTAGCCAACATACTATTGCCTAGCTCAGTATGTTGATGATCAGAGGTTGTGAATTAAAGGGTTTTTTGTCGAGTATATCTAGTTTTATCCACATTAAGTTTTAGAGATTTTCATGAAGATTTGATCGAGTTATGAGTGTCTGTGTTATGATAGTTATTCTATTGCTTCAGTTGGTGTTCCTAAAATAAGATGATGCGATTCTAGTAAGTTGAGTTGTTGCAGATGATTTTGTGTTGATTCATGATGCTCGTGGATGTTTCTAGATCATGCTCTATCTTTTTTTCACTTCTGTATTGATCGTTGTGCTCGTGATGGGATATTTTCTCTTGTGTGTTCATATTTTTCATGTTCATGTCCAACAGGGTGATTATAGCGTGTTTTGGATCTTCGAGGAATAATTCTCCGAGGTGTTTTATGTTTGAGGATATTGTTTTGGGTCTTTACTATGTTATGGCCAACTTTGGTTGATTCACATTAATAATTGTTTATTTATTTGGGCTGACAGTTTGTATTCATTTTTTATTTTGTTGAAGCCGACATGGAGATGATATTATTCTTAGTTGTGGATATATATAAGCGATTGTTTCTACCATTTGAAGGCATAGTGTGAATGAGATGTGTGAATAATGTCCTAATCATTCGAAGGTAGAAGTAGAGTGTGAAGAAGTGTTGATGTGCTTAACCGGAACTGTAATCAGGCATTAGCAAATGCGATTTTCTCAATTCAAAATATTGCGGATGTAATTTGAATGTTTCTGTAAGATAGTGTGTCTTCCTTTGGGTAGTAAGCCTTGTTGTATTTGAGCAATGAGCTCTAGGTAGTGTGCCTGAATGCATGTGCATTCCCCATTTATTTTTCTTTATACTTTTAATAGGGTATAATCTTGTGGAAAAACCTCCTTCGTGGTTTTTCCCCTAACAGGGTTTCCAAATAAAAAATCTTGGTGTTATGTATGTTTCTGATGTGGTGATGATTTATGCTTTCATGTGTATTTATCAGATCTAAGAATAAAGTTAATAAGTTTAATAAGTTTAATTTTTGTGACAACTGATTCACCCCCCTTTCTCAATTGTTTTCCCATGTGTTGCCAACACTTGATGTCCCTTGTGAGGGGTTTGCAAATGGATTGATAAAGTCTTGTGGGTCAGCCATATTGTCTCTTTGTTTCCTTTTGACCTAGTTTCAACCATATAATATTTTCTCAAAGGGGGAAATGCAAGTGATATGGAACTAAGTCTATGGATGGAAATGATATGAAATGAGTCTATGTTTTTGGAATTTTTGGATATGAATAATGAATGCTAATGCAACTATGTTTTTGGCCTTTTTGGAAAAGGAGGAATGTCCTAATGCAATGTGCCAATAATCTCTAAAGGGTTTGTTGGATGTCCAATGTAAAGTGGCAATGATGCAAAGTGATAATATTGTGTAAGAGGAATGTATAATGCCATGTGATAAGTGATGGTGTCTTAAAATGATAGAATTTTGGTATGTTATGCAAAATTCTAAATATGCTATGAGGTATCCTAAATGCAAAACGTAGGAAAACTCTAAAAGGTAATCAACTTTGGGAGATTTGAGAAGAGGTTACTAACCATCTAAAGTTTAGCCAATGCTTCAATTTTAATTTTCAAAGGACCATTTGTGAGACCAAGTGAAATGACCAAGAGACCAAGTGAGTTCCCAAAATAGACTTATGAGCTAGAAAAGACTCACCCAAAATGACAAAGACAACAAGTGTGACAAGTGACTTGGTCCAATGACAATTTTCTTTAAAGCAAAGGTTTGTACAAAGTATGGAAAGTTGGCCTATTCTAAAATCTGAAAAGGTAATGACCTAAGAGTTTGATTAATCTAAAGTGGATGAGGAATCCTAAAATGCAATTAAAGTTTGCAAATGGTATGCCTATTGCTATGACTAAGTGTGTACTAAAAGGTGCAATGGTAGGAAATTGGAGCAAATCTTTTTGGTTTTTGTATAGAGACCACTATAAGAAGGTAGTCAAAAATATATTTTGAATGTTTGGCCTTAGATTGTGACAGTGAAATTTGTTTTTTTGAGTGATAGGAAGTTGCGGCTTTCAAGATCACAATTGCATTTCAGAGGTCAATTGCGTTTTAGTTTTAATAGATGCATCATTTATCATCAGTTGCATTTCAGATTTTGTAGATGCATTGTTTAATAGTAGTTGCGGTTCATAGTGAATAAAGTCTGGTCTTTCTACAATTTTGACAAGGTTTGAAATTTTGTTTCAATCTGATTGTGATTTTCTAGATTGCAGA
This sequence comes from Sequoia sempervirens, assembly GCA_007258455.2. Taxonomy (NCBI): domain Eukaryota; kingdom Viridiplantae; phylum Streptophyta; class Pinopsida; order Cupressales; family Cupressaceae; genus Sequoia; species Sequoia sempervirens. The sequence continues at coordinate 15,196 of VDFB02351510.1, forward strand.
GGTGTTTATTTGTTCATTAATTCAACAAACTCTTTTGGAAAACACTCTGTCTTGTCTTGGATTGTTTGATACAAACACTTTGAAAACAAGCACAAATCCTAGTTGGAGAGGTGTGTATACTTGGTATAGCCCACCGAAATACCCCATATTAGTGTGAAACACTTTTCTTTATTGAGAGCAGATAGATTAGAAGTTTGATGGCATTGGCTCCCCTCCAAGACACTCACTTCTATGGGCACACCAGCTTTGAATTCCTCAAGAGGAATTTGCTCTCTCTACTCAAGGGAGTCAGTAGTGAGTATCTTTGGGAATGATACTGTACCCTACACTATACCAAGCAACGACCAAAAGGCTAGGCTTCTACAAACAAGAGGTGTCTAGTAAGGGCTTCCAGTTCAGGGGTTGTTGTGATAAATTCCATCAAGAGGCCTCCCAACCCTTAGAACAAGGGATTTTCACATCATAAAGATATTGGGGGAGGGATATCATGAATCCCTTCCTGTTGATTACAAAATTTCCTTGCAATCAATTTTTTTTATAATGGTTCAGAAGGACTTGGCTTTAGCCCATTATTGCTTGGGTCATTCCCTTGGGGTGAGTACTTTTTCTCACCAAGGCTGGCCCTCTATTGGGTATTCAAAATCGAATTGAAAACTTTATTTTTGGTCATCCAAGATCACGCTAAGGCATGAGGAGATTACATACATAGAGATTTCAATTCACACTCGCAAGATTGTTCATTTTAATGCCTAAATCCAAAATGTGTGGGTGGAAAAGCAATAATACCTAAGTGCCTTTAATTCTCCAAATCGTTGAGGCACAAGAGAAGTATATACACACTAAGAAATCACTGCCATACCACAAGAAATTCCAAACAATTGTAAATTTTAACCCAGCTTATTGTGAAACTGACAAGGTTATTTTTAGCCCAATGCCACGAGAATGTAAGTACATTTTAACCTTGATGAGTGTAGATGCAAGTTGTGTTCTTTTTAAGTCCAATGAATGTACATGCAGCTCATTTTAAACCCTGATTGAGAAATGAAAATTGTAGTTGTTTATTTGTTGCTCAAAAGTGAAGATTCTTTTTAGCCCAATACTATGAAAATGTAAGTATATTTTAACCTTGATGAGTGTAGATGAAAATTGTGTTCTTTTTAAAGCTCATGAATGTGCATGCAGTTCATTTTAAACCATGATTGAAAATTGTGGTTGTTTGTTTGTTGCTTAAAAGTGAGGGTTCTTTTTGAAATGAACAATGACAAAACAAGGTTAGTATCCTCCTCCAACTTTCCATACACTTCCAACATAATATCAGTAACCAAAAAACTCTAGCCTATTGAATCAGAAATACCAAAAACTAGAAATACTTGCAAAAATTTAAAACAAACCCTAAATAGGCGATTGCCACTTATGACAGTGATCAAATGCATCCCAGAAATAATGATTGTGGCTCACAGTTTGTTGATTATAGTTCACCCTAACAGATGCGGCTCAAATGTTTGACGGTTGTGATGAATGAGAAAGGTGAATGTGGTGAAACACAACTAGTTGTAGTGCACGAACTTGAACTTGCAAAATGTCTGAAAATATACCACACACGAATGATTTAATGATGCCTATAACTTAACCCTAAGATTAAACTGATAAACCAAAAGGTTAAATGACCAAATTCAACAAAAATAACTAGAAATTAAATGAAATCTAAATATATCCCAATGCAAAGTAGTTGTGTCATTTGGCTGGCTATTGTGTCATTTTGGATTTTGCGATTGTGTTGAACCGTACCTAAAACCTGTAAAATCAAAAATCCATACGGAATCTGCAAATTTTTTTCCCTTCATGTCAGGTTCACCAAATGTAGCAAGGGAAAAATCCAGGTTAGCAATATAAAGCATAAACAACTAAACCCTAGCTAACAATGAAGCACAATGAAACATAAAAGCATAAACAAATGAAAAGATATCACCAAAACCTTCATGCATTCCATCAATTTCCTTCATTGCACTTCTCTATTTTGCTGTAGTATAATAATTGCCCTCATATTTCTTATTGAGTATGCAAATATGACCTAATGACAATGTCTAAGCAAAATATTGAAGATTCAAAATGACTAAGGATGCACTAAGTTCTCCCAGATTTCTAAGATATCCAAGATGACGAAATGACAACAATAGAGCCCTTTTATAGGAAAGCCGATTTCGAATGAAAGGTTGAGATTGAAAGACACTTAATTGATGGCCAAGATTAAAAGACGAGGCATGGAATAGGGTTAGGGCTAAATTAGAGAAAATGATAAAGATGAATGGTTAAGATTAAATTAAAGATAATTTAATCAATGATGGAGGTTAATCGAGACATGAATAGATAAGGACCTGATGTGGAAGAGAAGATCGACATAGAAAAAGTGGCATGTTAGAGAAAATCAAATCTTATTTAACTTAAGTGGTCAATGACTAATTAAATAATAAAGATATTATTTAATTAGAGGAATATGATTAAATGAGGAATCATTTTGAATTAAATAATGATTTAATTCAAAATTCAAGATATTGGACCAAATTAAATAAATAAAATTTATTTAATTAGAGAGAGAAAAGACTAATGAATAATTAAATAATTATTTAATTATAGTGGAAAGTGACATAGAAATTAAATAAGTAAACATTTATTTAATTTTAGAAAGAAGACATACTTAATCAGTGACGTAATTAAATAAATAAAATTTATTTAATTAATCAAAGGGGAATAAAGATAGAAATGAATTAATTAAATAATTAAAATTATTTAATTAACAAAGGACATATGACCTTAGGAAATAGTTAAATAATTAAAATTATTTAATTATGAAAAATGAAAGGAAAAAATGATGGAAGAATTATGAAGAAATTAAGATTCGCAGGCCTAGGACCATTTTTAGTGTCTACAGTATCTTCATCGGATACAGTTATGGTGTGAAAGGATACAAGCTTTGGGATCCTGTTGCATAAAAGCTAATACATAGTAGAAGTGTTATTTTTAGAGAAACTAAGCCTTCTTCTGTTACAATGCAACCAAAACAAAGTAAATAGGAAGATGTGATTCAATTTCCTTCTACACTTGAGAAAGTTGAATCAAGGCCCATGGATAGACAAGAAGTTGAGGGGAGCTCATCTAGCTTTGAATCTTTAGAAGAGGAGGAAGAACGTTCAACTCAACTTGTTCATAGGTCTACAAGGCATAGACAACCACCTAAAAGGTATTCACCTAATGATTGGAGATGTATTTTTTCTTTGAATACTAACTTGGAATAACCCATATCAATAGAAGAGGCATTAGGTATGAATGATGTAGAATCCTGGAAGATTTCTATGGATGGAGAAATGGAAGCTTTGAAAAATAAAGATACATGGGATCTTGTACCATTTCCTAAAGGAAGAAAACTTGTTGGTTGCAAATGGGTGTTCAAGAAAAAGGTTGGTTCATATGGAGGTATTGAGAAGTACAAAGAAAGGTTGGTTGTGAAAGGTTACTCTCAAGTTGAGGGTATTGATTATGGTTATATTTTCTCTTGTTGCAAAAATGACATCCATTATATTTTTTCTTTCTATTGTTGTTGCTTATGATTTAGAGGTTGAGAAAATGGATGTGAAAACTTATTTCCTTCATGGTGAATTGGAGGAGGATATTTATATGACACAACCAGAGCACTACATGGTGAAAGGTAAAAGTAAATTGGTTTGAAAATTGAAGAAATATTTGTATGGCTTAAAATAGAGTCCTAAGATGTACAAAAAAATTGATACTTATGTGTTGAGTTTGGGATATGAGTGTTCTAAATTAGATCATTGTGTTTATTATAAAACTAATGGTGATAGGTTCCTATTTATTGCATTATATGTTGATGATATGTTATTTATTGGTAGAGAGAAAGGTATGATTTTAGAATTGAAATCTCAAATTTCTGCTAAATTTGAAATGAAAGATCTTGGTGCAACTAAACACATTCTTGGGATGGAAATTAGAAAAGATAGAGTGAACTTAAAGCTATGGTTTGGCCAAACTAAGTATGTCAATTCAATTTTACAGAGGCTTGATATTGTTGGGTGAAAATTTTGTAATCCCTTTACAAATTACAAAACTTGATTTTCAACCACAGTTATTGTGAGATGAAATCTCTCCTCTAAAAAATGGGAAGCACCCTTCTTACTGCTTACTAAAACTAAAGTAAACTATTTTAAACTTTACAATATGTACACTACACTAATCATATGGGAGTGTGCCACATTCATAATTCTTTCTTCTTTCAAAGAATATGTTTCACGGTTTTGTTTCTTGATGTCATACAACTTTAAATAAAACCTAAGCAGTAATTTCCAATACTTCTAACTTGTCAAAAAAAATTATATGAGTACCAGTATGATAAAAGATAAGTAAAAATAAGGCTCACGGAGGAGCAAAGTCATTCCATAGTCTTCAATAAGGAATTATCCAGTAAAGTAACTAGCGTTGCAAATGAAGCACAAAGTCTTCAATATACTTCACAATCAGATCTATAAACAACATAAACAATTATAAGCACAAAGTCTTATAGATCATTCACCAATATTATCAGAAATTTCATAATTCCAAGCAAAAGGTGTAGCACAAAGTCTACATGAATCAACTCAAAATCCCTCCAATCTCAATTAATAAAACATTGCTATTTCAATCCAATAATAAGATAAACTCATGTGAGAGACATAAGAAAATTCACATTTGTTGAAATTGATCCAACACAAAGTTTGGTATGTAATTTAGCCTTCTTTATTGATTGAAAAATAGTTTCACAATAAGAACTCAAAGTTTCAAAATTGCTTCACAAAATAGCAACACTTCGTTAAATCGGAAAAAAGGTAAATAATACAATATAACCCTCTCATATTTATAGATGAGAGAAAAGAGCTAATCTAGGAAAAAACCTAAGACCCAAACAAGAATGTGGAACAAAAATGAAAACCTAAAACAAGAATCAAATGATTAAAGGAAATGGTGAAAGCATTTCAAATTGCAAGTTTAAAAACATGTGGAAAGAGAGAGGAAGAACATACCCGATGAAGCAAGAATGCCGATGATGAATGAAAACCCTAATCAAGATTTGACAAAAACTGCAAACAGATCTTCACCAAAACATGATTGAGGCTCCAAGTGCTCAAGGCAGAGAAGAGAAAGATAAATAAACAATCAACAAATTAAGCAAAAACAACTTAAAAAACAATTAAAAGGTGTTAATGAAGTGTCATTAATGAAAAAGAGTTCATTTATTTTTGCGTGTGTGGAGGGAGGAAGAATGTATGGGTAGTGAAAAATACTGCTCCTACATTTTCAAAAGCTCAAACAAATGAAAAATGAAAAGGTGGAAAAAAAGACTGCTTTAGCACTTAGAGGGATGTGTAATGGCATTGAAAAACAGTTCCGCTACACATCAATTTTTTTTCTAACTGCTTATGTAGGGGTGCTGAAAAACAACACCCTTACATGGGAAATTTTTTTTCTAACTCCCAAAAACTAAAAATCAACAAAATATTCATTTTGAATCTTTTCAAATAATGACGAAAGATGAGCACTCAAGGATACAATTCAAAGCTCAGGACTACACATAAGAGTAAATTGAAAATTTACTTGTTTTGCGTGCTTAGAATGCATGGGCCTATGAGACATACAAGTTTTGTAGGGGGTTATCCCATGAATCAAGTGCAACTGGATTCGAGCATAATAGCTGGCTCTAGCTGGGGAGCTTCCTTTGATCATTCTTTGAAACAATTGAAGGGAGAAGAAATACAGACTCTAAGTTCCTTTATCCATCCATTGGGCGTAGAGTCAGGCGAAAACAATAAAAAGACTCAAAAGACTCAAAAAGAAAATGTCACAAAAATTATACAAATATTTACATTAAACATTTGTCACCTTATTGAGTAAAATGTTTCAGATGTTGCCCACTGTGTGGAAGAACAAATGGTGTTCCATCTTTGTATGCCAAAAGAAAGCTATTTTCACCATGAAGTTGATGAATCTTGAACGAACTTGTCCATAGTGAATTGAACTTGCCATGCATACCTTTTTGCTCTCTTCTCTTGTCCCACAAGAGAATGAGATCTCCAACGTAAAAGTCATGAGACTTTTCCTTCTTGTAAAAAAGTTTTTCAACTGTTCCTGGTGCTTCGTAATACGATTCACCACTTGAACTCGTTTCTCCTCCAATTTGAAGAGATACATGATACACTTATCAAACGAACTTTTAAAAGTCTCATCCTCAATGGCCTTAGCCAACTTGAGGGTGGGTAGTTCCAGTGTAATGGGAATTTCAGCATTCATCCCATAAAGGAGTTCAAATAAGGACATTCCTATCACTCGGTTTGGAGTAATCTTGTCTTCCCACAAAGCATCATACAACACTTTGTGCCATAATCATTGATTCTCATCAACAAGTTTGTGAATGATATTCACCAAGTTCTTGTTATTGGATTTAGCCTGGCCATTACCTTGCAGGTAATTAATGGATGAGTGTGACAATGTAATACCGTGCTCAAATAAAAATTATGTGACCTTGCTTGAAGAGAAAGTGGAAGCGTTGTCTGCAACAATCTTATTTGGAACACCAAACTTGGATATGATGTTTTCCTTCAAGAAATTACATACCATCTCTGAAGTAGCATGCTTTACCGGTATTTTCTCCACCCATTTGGTGAGGTAATCAGTTGCAGTGAGAACATAAGTGTGTCCCGCACTTGAAGGTGGATTCACTGTGCCAATGAAATCAATTCCCCACTACTGGAAAGGCTCTTCAATGATGACTAGTTTCAGGGGAAGAGCTTCCAACATTGGATTACCTATGAACTGCTGACATAGTTCACACTTACACACCCAAGAGTACGCATCTTGAAAAAGAGTAGGCCAATAATACTTAGCCCTCAAAATATCATGGGTTGTAACTGGTACTGAGAAATTCCCACCACATACTAAATCATGAAAAGACTTCAACAATTTTTCCTGTTGTGCTTTATCAACACAATGCAAGAAAGTTCCATACAATGCACACTTATACAAACCATTGTCCCATAAGACATAATTTGCTGATTTGAGTTTGAGATTTCTTTTCTCCTTGGGAGTCAAGTGATCCGACATTCTCTATATGTGAGGAAATGAGCAATGTTTGAGTACCATTCATTAGTAGTACTGACAAACAAAACCATTGGAAAATCATTAGCACTCACCTCTTCATCTGGGACTTCTTCATTAGGATTATTATCATCAATAAGCTAACATAAACCTCGCCCACACACCCACTTGGTAGGCTTGATATCAATATTGTATTCCTGTATTTTAACAATCCAATTGCCCCTTTTTGCACCAAACTCTTGTTGCGTCAAGATGGACTTGACAGTTGAATCTAAAACCAATGCTCTGACATGGTTGTTAAGGATGTAAAACCTAAAATGCTTCACTACCTTAACCACAACAAAAGCATGTTTCTCCATCGGGGAATATTTTAGTTCATGATTCTTCAAGGGATAACTCATGAACGCAATTGGGGATTCAAATCCCTCACTATTCTCCTACACCAAAACTATTGAGAGAGTATGCTCAAAAGTATAAAATGTACATGATAAACTCCTTGGTGTAGTCTAGACAAACTAACATCGGTGCATGAGAAATAGCCTCTTTGATATCATCAAATGTAGCTTTTTCTTCTGCAGTCCAATGAAAAGTGGAAGTTTCTTTAATCATATTAACAATATGACGAGTCTTCTCTACAAAATATGTTACAAATATTCATAGAAAGTTCACCTTCCCAAAGAAGGAATGAATTGCTTTCTTACTTGATGGAAAAGTAAGAGCTTGAATACTTTTAACCCTTTCAAGATTAGTTTTAATTTCCTCCTTGGACACAATGTGTCCAAGAAGCTTACCCTCTGTAACCCCAAAAATTGACTTCTTGGGATTCAAGGAAATTTTGTGTTGTCGCCACCTCTCCAAGATTTTCCTCAAATGGTAGAAATTCTCATGGCACTTTTTGGAAAAAATTGTAAGATCATCAAGGTAGACTACGATGAACTTACCTAGTACATCATGGAAATAAAAATCCATTGCACGCTAGAATGTGGCACCTGCATTGATAAGACCAAAAGGCATTCTTCGATATGCAAAAGTACCCCAAGGTGTTGTAAAGGAAATCTTGTGTTAATCATCTAGACTAACCTCTATCTAGTTGTAAATGGAGAACCATCTAGCATAGAAAATATCTTAGAACCGATCACCATTTGAAGAACTTGATCCATCATTAGAATAGGATAGTTTTCCTTCAGTGATAGCTGATTTAAAATTTGAAAATCCACACAAATGCGGATCTCACCATTCTTTTGCGAAAATGAACAATATTTTCTATCCACGTTGAATGATGGATAGGCAATATGATTCATGCATTCAACATTTTCTGTATTTCTAAAAGGATAGTTCTAGAAATCTTGGGATTATATTGAATTTTCTTTTTCTTGTAAGACAACACTCCAGCTTTGAGTGGAATTTTATGTTGCACCTCCTTTGAATGAAAAGACTTTAAATCTTCATAAGAATGGCTAGCATGTCCATGTATTTCCATATTAAGTCAGTAAACTATTCTTTCTCTTCATCTGTGCAACATTTTCTGATATTCACCATCTCAGGATCTGCCTCAGTTCCCAAGTTGATCTGCTCAATCTCATTTGATGAATTTGAATCAAACTGTTGCTTTTTGACATAACGATCATGTTTGTCAAAAAGTCTTTCAAGGGATACCAACCCCTTGGGAATTATATTTCCTTTGAGATATAGAAATTCTTCATCTGTAACTGGATCAACTTTAGAAATAGATTATCAGGGTGGAGAATCACTTCCTTCAAAGTATAACTCATCAAATTTTTCTGCCTTTTCCAAAAAGGAAACAATCTTATGATCGTCATTGAAAATTTTCCAATTATTTGAGTTGTCAGGAACACTTTGGAGAAAGGCCAACTCAATGGTATAGGTAGGACCGTGAAAATCATTGTGTGGTATTAGGAGTGTAGCCAAAATTTCCAAGGAATCAGCTCTATCATTATACTCCCTTGGAACTACAAAAATGTCAAAAGCATCAAACTCCTCAATGAAATCCCAAATGAGATTGCGGTAATGCCTTAGTCTGTCATTCTTGGTTTGGTAAAAATTCCTTATCTGGTAGACTACCAACTCAACATCACCTTGGGCATGAAGATTCTTGATCCCTTTCTTACTTGCAACTTGCATACCCAATAATAAAGCTTCATATTCAGTCGTGTTATTAGTATTGTCAAATTGTAATTTGAAAGCAAAGAGAAAGACTTTTCCTCTTGGAGAGACAAAAAAAATTCCAGATCCTGAATCAATAGAAGAACAACTTCCATTGAACTCAATTACCCAAACATCATTTGGATCACCAAGGTTAGCAGTATCAAAATATGTATCTTCATCATTTGATGAATCTTCATAATCTGAGATGGACAAATCATCTAATGATGATTCATTCACTGATGGAGAAGAGCCAACACTTTCTAACTCATGTTTTATATTTCTCATTGGAGATTCAAAATATTCATTTGTTTGAGAATAATAAGTTCCAATACTTGAAGACTCAAATAAAATTTGAGCTCTCAGATCATCAGACTTTGTTACTGAGAATTTTGACTCCATTTCAGGAACCAACTTCTGTATCACACCCTTTATGGGTATCCTAGCCTCTAACATGTTCATGTTAAGTTCCCCTCCTATGTCTTTATAGAAATTATGTCCAAGTAAAATACCATAAGATTTTGGGACATTTGCAATCAATACTGTCATCTTGATCTTCTTTTCGGGATACACAACAAATGAAAATTGTGCATCCTTAATATGCCCAATTAGAGGTACTTGCTTGTTCTCCATGGAAAAGCAACAACCAAATTTATTTGAAAGATTCAAACCCAAGGTAGTGGGTACCTTGGCGAGCATAATATTTTCAGATGCACTAGAGTCTATAACACAATTACTTAGTTTAAATCCATTGAAAAGTAAGGAAATATAGAATGGATCAATCCTTCTAGAAGTAGTTGGAGGAACAGTAACTAGGTTATTTTGAGAAGGCTTTGGTTTTGGGGCAGCATGAACATCGAGCAAGGAATCCCTACTAGGAGTAGTTCCATTGTCTCTAACAAACTTGACTAGCCCGTCGAATTGATCAGGATTAGCCTTGAGATATTTAGCTTCAAAAATTTGAATTTTTGTCCTCTTTGCATGATCTATAATGTCAAAATCTTTGAAGGAACTTTGCAAAGAAGATGGGGTAACTTCATTGATGGGTTTAACAAAAGGAACACTAGTCTTAGGAACTTGAACATTGGCCTTTAGGATAGCAGGAACTCCAGGAGAAGGATGAGGAGCAATTACTTGCTTGCTCACTGTATCTTTTAGTTGCCAAGGCAAAGGAGATCCTCTTTTTGCAATGGTTACCAGTGGCTTGTCCTTCAATTTTGGAGCATCAACTTGAGCTTGATCAAGTTGATTCTTTTGTGACCGTATAAAAACAACATAGGTGTCAATTATTAGATCCTCATCATCTAACTCATTCACAACTTGCAAATAACCAATTTTGGAGTTGCCAGTTGGATCTACTCCACCATCTTGGAATAAATCAACATCTTCTTCCATAGGATATTCTGGTTGTGCATCCTCATCTTGCTTAGCTTCATAATACCCCACAACTACATTGGTAGGTGAGGCTTATAGAGCAAGCCTTCCTTGCAGTGCGAAACGATGATTATGATTCTTTCTTCCAGAATAATTTGGGAATGTCCTCCTAGGAACATCCTCGTAGGAGTTATTTGAAACTTGCTTCTTTAAGGAAAAAAACTCATTTTCCAACCTTTGCACCATGGGATCTGCAAAGTTGGATTAATTATTGGAAGATGAAGAATTTGATGCTTTCCCTTTTCTATTTGTATTTGTTCTTATTTTTTTGGCAAGTATCAAATAATCTTCAATGCCTATAGCTAATTGTTGAGCAGTTTCAAGATCAGGAATAACAACCCTACACAACAAGAAGCTTAATTCTAGAAGTTGTGTATTAATGAAGAAGCACTTTAGATTATGGGGCATTGGTTTAGCCTCTGTGGGAAGCCTTCTCACCAGCTTGTTAAACTTGGCAACGAAATCACACATGGGTTCATGGGCCTCTTTCCTCATGGTTGTAAGCTATGCTACAAAAATGTGTGCATCTTCAACAGGTTTGAACCTTTCTTTAGCAGGTGGTGGTTGAGGTTGAGCCATAGAGATTTGAATAATAGGTACTTGAACTCGAACTCTATGAAAAATAGAAGATTCGCTTGGAAGTGGTGATCTTAATCTTCGTGGAGGATAAATTGCAATACATTGTAGCAGTGACCTTGCTTGTGGAGGAGAAGGGAGAATGTTATGATGCTGCAACAATTGATAAAATGGATCCACCACACCTTGTGCCCTTAAACCTCATGTATAAATTCTGTCAACCAGTATAAAGACTTTGAAACAAAAGAGAAATTAGCAATAAAAATATACACAAGATCACAATAAGATATTGGAGTGCTTATTCACTTTAATCTAAAGAGTGAGTTTTTGATTGCATGCTTCGTTCCCCAATGATGTCGCCAAAAAAATGTTGGGTGAAAATTCTATAATTCCTTTACAAATTACAAAACTTGATTTTCAGCCACAGTTATTGTGAGATGAAATCTCTCCTCTCAGAAAGGGGAGGCACCCTTCTTATTTCTTACTGAAACTAAAGTAAACTATTCTAAACTTTATACTATGTACACTACACTAATCATATGGGAGTGTTCCACATTCATGATTCTCTCTTCTTTTAGAGAATATGTTTACAATGTTTCACAATTTTGTTTCTTGATGTGATACAATTTTAAATAAAACCTAAGTAGTAATTTCCAATACTTCTAACTTTTCAAAGCAAAGTCTAGGAATGCCATTATGATAAAAGATAAGTAACAAGAAGGCTCATGGAGGCACAAAGTCGTTTCGTAGTCTTCAATAAGGAATTCTCCAATAAAGTAACCAATGTTGCAAATGAAGCACAAAGTCTTCAATGTACTTCACAATCAGATCTATGAACAACATGAACAATTATAAGCACAAAGCCTTATAGATCATTCACCAATATTATCAGCAATTTCGTAATTCCAAGCAAAAGGTGTAGCACAAAGTCTACACAAATCAACTCAAAAGCCCTCCAATATCAATTAATAAAACACTGCTATTTCAATTTGATAATAAGATAATTCATGTGAGAGACGTAAGAACATTCACATTTGAAATTGATCCAACACAAAGTTTGGTATGGAATTTAGCCTTCTTTATTGGTTGAGAAATAGTTTCACAATAAGAACTCAAAGTTTCAAAATTGCTTCACAAATGAGTAGCACTTTGTTGCATAAGGAAAAAGGTAAATAATACAATAGAATCCTCTCATATTTATAGATGAGAGAAGAGAGCTAATCTAGGAAAAACCCTAAGACCCAAACAAGAATGTGGAACAAAAACACAAACCTAAAACAAGAATCAAACAATTAAAGGAAATGGTGAAAGCATTTAAAATTGCAAGTTTAAAAACATGTGGAAAGAGAGAGGAAAAACATACCCGATGAAGCAAGAATGCCAATGACGAATGAAAACCCTAATCAAGATTTGACAAAAAATGCAAAAAAATCTTTGCCAAAACATGTTCGAGGCTCCAAGCGCTCAAGGAAGAGAAGAGAAAGTAAATAAAAAATCAACAAATGAAGCAAAAATGACTTAAAAAGAAATTAAAAGGTGTTAAAGAAATTGTCATTAATGAACAAAGAGTTCATTTATTTTCGGGTGAAATCACAATACTATGTTTCACTTTTTGCCCAAGATGGTTATTTACATCAACATTTTTAACTGAATCTTCATCTTTTGAGACCTATAGCAGCTAGACCATTAAGAATTTGGAGATGATGTGAACTAGTGATTTGTGGAAATTTATGTGTAGATTCTAAATATATGTTTTTTGAAATTTTCTGAAATAAACCATGAATCTTTCAAGATCTCATTTAATAACTGGTTTTAGATAAAAAAAAACAACATTTTCAAAAAGTAACATTTGTGTCGTACAACATAAATTTTTCCCTATAAAGGATTAAATTCTAATTTTTGAAATATAGATTCTCAACAACAATATCTAGGAAAAGGATATTTTTTCATAATTTTTTGTTGCATATTTTTTTTTAAATTAATTTTTGAAGTCATTGTAACTATAATTTTTACATGCCTGTGTGTCGTACAACCTAAATTTTTGTGTATATATCAAAATCCATTTTTTCTTTTTTGGGTGAAACAAGGAAATAAGTACCTAGGGAATGAGTATTTTTTGAATTTTTTTTACAATGGTTTACTATTTTTCCACCTCTGCACAACAAAGAGGTTGATGTTCAGAGAAAAACTTGTGTAGTAAAAATTAAAAATTAAATACATGATAAAATGAAAATATATCAAACCTATACTTGTTGGAAAGCTTGTTTTGAGGGCTACAATCTTGCAAAATATGATTTTTAAATGATGTTATTTAATCCCTGAAAAGGTAAAGAAAAAGTGTTTTTTTCTAGCATTTTGATAGATATGAAGGAGACTCCATTGTGGGTATGATTTAATACTAGATGGGTTCTATCCAAGGGGGTTTGATCTAAGGGGGTATTATCTATCATCATTCAATTAAAACCCTTTAGATGGAGCCTCTCAAGACTTAAATCATTAGTTTTTCTAAAAACAACGATTTCAGGCAAAAATCAGCACATTCCAAAAATCGTGTGTGGAGGGCGGGAGATGTAGGGGGGGTGAAAAATACCGCTCCTAAATTTCAAGAACTTGAGCAAATGCAAAATACAAAGGTGGGAAAAAAGTCCACTTTGACACTTAGAGGGAAAGAACGATGTGTAGTGGCACTGAAAAATAATGCCACTACACATCAATTTTTTTTCTAATTGCTTATGTAGGTGCCCTGAAAAATAGTTCTCTTACATGGGAATTTTTTTTCTAACTCCCAGAAACTGAAAATCAACAAAATATTCATTTTGAAGCTTTTTGAAAAATGACAAAAGATGAGCGCTCAAGGAGACAATTCAAGGCTCTGGACTATGCATAAGAGAAAATTGAAGTTCACCTCATTTTGTGTGCTTAGATTGTACAGGCCTATGAGACAAAAAAGTTTCGTAGGGGGTTATCCCATCAATCAAGTGCAACTGGATTCAAGGATAACAGATATGCATGATTGTAGACCATTGTGTGTTCCTTTTTAGTTGGAATAAAATTATCTATTTCATATTGTCCAACATCCCCATTAAAGATGGAAGACATGAGCAGAGTTTCTTACCAGAGTGTAGTTGGAAGTTTGATGTATGCTATGGTTTGTACTAGACCAGACATTTCCCAAGTAGTGGGAGTTCTTTCCAGATATATGTATAATCCTAGTAGAGTTCATTGGGATGCAGTTAAAAGAGTCTTCAAATATTTGTGTGGTACCGTAGATTATTCATTGTGTTATCATAATAATACCATTGAAGATGAGATTTCCCTTGATATTCATGGTTATGTGGATTCGGACTGGGCAAGTGATATTGATAGCATATGATTCACTAGTGCTTATGTGTTTACATTATTTGGAGATGCAATTAGTTGGATGAGTAAGTGATAGTCTATGGTTTCTTTTTCCACTACTAAAGTAGAGTTTATGGTAGATACTCATGCTTGTAAAGAAGCCATTTGGATTAAGAGACCTTGTTCAGATATTGGAATTAAATAGGGTGCAGTGACAATTTATTGTGATAGTCAGAGTGTGATAAGTCTAGCAAAGAACCAAACATTTCATGTCAGGACCAAGCACATTGATGTACAATATCATTTTGTTATAGATATGGTCGAAAATGGTAGGGTGAAGTTGGTTAAGGTAGATACTTTGATGAATGTGTCTGATTCTTTAACTAAGCCTGTGAGCACAAAGAAGTTCTGATGGTGTTTAGATACTATGGGCCTCTTGTCCTGTAGAAATTAAGAGATGATTTTTATACACCCTCTTGTTGATCTTGCAAGGTGTTTGACAAGTGGGAGATTTGTTGGTAAAATATGTCTCAACCTTGAAAATACATAAGGTACTGTTGATATGTCAGTGCGAGGGGGTGCAAGGGGGTACCCCCTGTGGGGTTCTAGGGGCTGGGCACCCCGGTGGGGGTTCGGGGGCAGTGCCCCCAAAAGCCACATTTTATGTATATTTGTTTATTATAAATATGGACCATTTGTCATTAGGTCTTAGATCTGACGGTTGATATTTTGTTGGATTGACTTTCCCTAGAAGGAAACCCTATTTTATCAGGGCATTGTATTATAGCTATGTGTTGTGATGTATTCTGAGAGTTTGATAGTGGTTGTGTTGCCTCTGGATCTCTGGTCAGTGATACTCCTATGAGAATCTTTCTTTGTAAGTATGTTGTAATCTTTGTGATTTTTGAATAATATATTGGGTAGCTTTTGGAGTGTGGGTTTTTTCTCCTGAAAGGGTTTTCCCCACATAAATCACTTTGTTGTGGTATGCATGATATTTGTGTTTATTTTCGTTTAAGTTTTTGGAACTATAAAGATCTAAAAATGTTTTGCATTATTATCCTCTCAATATTAGTGTAGGAATTTTTTTCTACCTTAGCTTCCTTACAGGTTGTTCATTTTGAGTTTGGTTCAATGTTGATATTTTTTGTTGAAGGGATGTCACATTTTCCAAGAGTTGGTTTATGAAAAAAACATTGCTTGTGGTGTTTTGGGAATGGGGTGAATATGGTGGAAGTGCGTATGTGTTAGTTGGACTACTATATTAAGAGTTTGTGAAGGGTGATGGGTTTGGAGATATGATGTTTGAGTTCAGAAAACTATAAGGATTCCAAGTGGAAATACCCAAGGTTGGAGCTATGTTGTTGCTTGGTTGCAGTGTTGTGGAAAAAATTGGGTTTGTATATGTGGGAATAGAGGCTATAGTTTTAGGGAGAGAAACTTGACTTCCTCCTTGACTTTGAGTATACCCCAAAGCTTGAGTGCAACTAGCCATTATAGGTACATGAATATCTATGATGTGGGCTAGACTGTGCACTACCTCTATTCCTTGATCATTATCAAGCATTTTCCTCATGTTATCTATGATAGGAACTATTGTACCAACAATATATTTCATGATCACATAGCCTTGAAGTTTTTCTAAGGTTTTGTCTAATTGTTTTAGTTTCTCTTGAGGGACATGGGCCACCATGGTTTCAACATCAGTGACAATGGTTGATGGTAAGGTCATGGGAATTGTGGCATTGGGGATGGAATCCAAAATGGGATGAGTATTGAAAACACTTGGCATGAAAGGGTTAGAGAATTTAAGATCCACAATGGATGTACTAGCAGTGAGTCTCAAACTATGTCTCACTGAAGTATTGGAAATAGGACACCAGGTTGTGAAACTCATGCAAGTCTTACAACACCAAAAATGCACCCAAAATGAACACCAAACTACTAAATAAGTATAGCAAACACATAAAAACAAAAAGCAACAAGAAAAATAAAATAGGAACCATAGTAATAGAGGTCTTAGAAACTTTTTTCTTAGCTAAGAAAAGTAGGGCAGGGTCACCCAAGGGCATCTGAGTCTTGGCCAGGGGTTCCAAAAGTTTGAAGTTTGATTGTAGACCACACTATTTAAGGATTTTGATTCTACTTGCAGACATTTTAAACAGTAAATAATTTCCTAGAATTTGCTTAATGTATCCCAATTTGATGCAAAATGCAAGTATGCAATGACAAATATTTTTGAAAAAATTTGAATGCAATTTTCAGATGTGAAACGTAATAATTTGTTGATAACAAAATGTAGAGACCTAAAAAATGATGATTTTGAATGCAAATTTTGATTCTAACAATGTATTTTCTTTCACCTTTATGAACTAGATGCAAAATTCTTAAAAACATGAAATTACTGATTCCAAAATAGAAAAATGCAAGTACAGTGCAACTGAGCAGACATAGACAACACAGTGTAAAAAAGCTTGTTTAGGCACCTGTACAAGGACTGGGTCACCCAATACTGACTGAGTCTTTGAACAAGGTTTTGAAAATTCAAAATTCAAGTGTTTAGAGTGATGTTTAAGGTTGTTCGTATTTGCAAATAGGTTTTACAGTGATTGTTTTTCCCAAATTGTCCAATGAGATGCAAGTGCAAATGTATGACAATTTTGGAACAAAATTACACTTTTTTGAATGTAATTTTGAGATGAAAATCTGATCTAAATGATTGAAACACACTATAATGCAAGCTATGATGCAATATTTTTGGATTTTCATAACTTTTATGATGCAATATGTAACCATAAATGAGAAATGCAAAATATAATGATGCAAAACCTAGATCTAGGGTTTGAAAGGACTACCAAATAAAAAAATTATGATGTCAAATATCAAGTTAACCAAAGTGAAACATAAAAATGTGGGGTAGCTCTAAAATTAAAACTCATAACCGAGGGATAAATCCATCATTTCTAAGATTTCATTAGGATGTAAATCAAAAAGGTGCATAGTTTGACTTTCAATCTCCAAGGTGAGTCAATCAGACCAAGATCTAGTCCTTTTGATTCTTATGAATAATTTAAAATGATTGAATTAATTAAACTAAATGACCTAATGTGATAAGTACAATTTTAAAAAAGTAAACAAATTGAAATAATAATTTGCAGGTGGATTTGGAAGTTGCAGACTGATGCATACCTATCACCAAAAGTTGGATCCGAGTCTTGTAGCAGGATTGGGTCACCCCTGGGTGATTGGGTCTTTGATAGGAGGTCCTAAAATTGTTTTTGTAGTCCTCTGGTGCTAGATCTAAGATTTGGATTCCCATGTGTCCCTCTATTAGAATGTCATCAGTAAATTCGACAATTGAGTTTTTGCGTCTTGACAAGGTTGACGACAACAAATGCAACAATGGAGAATATGCCTTCAAGATCTCTTCAATCCTCTTCAAACATATAACCTACACATTCAACAAGAGGTAAAATGTTGTGCCATATGGGGGTTTTCCTCAGTCAAATCCTGTGTAAGTGTTCCCACTTCCACAATGACAAATGTCAATGATAAAACCTTAATGGAAAGGAAGGAAATGATGAATGAACAAAATGCTGCAACTCACCACCCTTCAATGGCTTCCTCAAAGGACTAAAGTCATACACATCACTTCAAGGCCTTAGATCTTGCTTGATAGATTGGATTGAATGCTTGAATGCTTGAATGTTTGGAGACCTACAACAATGTTAGCCTTCACAAGACAATAACATGAACACACAAAAACTTTGACATGATGTTGGATCTTGAACTGCTATAATAATGACTAATCTACTTCTCTTGAATTTCTCTTGACAATAATATTTTCTATTTAATGCGTGTTATTTCTCATTATTGTGTTCTAGTTTTAAATGATCAAAAGACTAGATATTTATAGTTGTTTATCTAATTTCCCAAAAATTAGATTCCAAAATCCGACACTTCATATTTGAATTTTGGATATTAAAATACCACAAACAACATATTTTAATTTGGGTCTTGGCTAAGAAGGGGGACCGATTCGCCCATGGGTGAATGGGTCCTGGCCCAAATTTCTAGGACACTCAAACTCGGGGACAATTTAATGATCAGATGCATTTGTTCAATGCTTATCCTCCTTCAAAAAAGGGTAAAAATTAGGCTTTGGAATGCATAATTTGGAAAATTAGAAGCTTAATTAAGTCCAATAAATCAAGGCCAAAACATAGTGTGAAATTGTAAAGGTATAAAATTTTCTATGCTACACTTTCTAAAGGAGAAACAAAGTGGCAGTTTGGTAGGATATTTTGCGGAAAATAAGAGACTTGCTCAATTGAGTGCATACTATTTTTGGCCAAAATTGCAAGGTGATGTGAAGAGGCTTGTTGAAAGATGCAGAATATGCTAGCATACTAAGGGAAGAAGCCAAAACAAAAGATTATATTATCCCTTTCCTATTCCAAATAGGTCATGGGATTCAATCAATATGGATTTTTTACTTGGACTACTGAAGACTTAGAAAGGTAATGATTCTATATTTTTTTTGTGAAGTGGGGTTAGTAGAAAATGGAAATGAAACATGAATTATCAATAAAGGGTTAGAATTTACAATACGCAAAGCAATAAATGATCAAATCCCACTTACAAATGAAATTGAATGCATACATGGTTAGAAATCAGCATATAGTAATGACAAATCAAATCAAAATAATGAAAACAAACCAAGTGCAAACCTTGTATTCCATTTTAGTGGTTGATGGTATGTTGGATTGCTCAATCAAGAAGCTCCCATGATTGAAAAAACATGAAATGATGACCTAGATGCATGATAATTGCTCAAATTATCAATGATATGAATGTGCTCAAGAATTGAAAGTTTCTAGGTGTTGATAATGAAGGAATGAAGGATGTTTTATATATTTCCAAGATTATGATCAATAGTTAAGATTAGATCTTAAGATCAATGGTTGTAGCTTCCTTGGGTGTAACCCTAAAACTGTAATCAAGGAGTTGTAGCTTCCTTGGGTCATAACCCTAATTTTTTTTATAAATAGTATTAATTTTGTGAGGTTGGATTAGGACAATAGATCCTAGCTTCTTTCCTCACCATGGTTTTCCCCCATGGGATTTTCAATGTATATCTGGTCTTGTGTTGTGCATTTTCTTTATCCTTTATGTTCATGTGGTAGTGTTTAAAGTATTTATTTGTTTTAGAAGGTTTGAGATTCACTAGAATACTGATTCACCCCCTTCTTAGTATTCCTGTGTGTTTAACATTTGGTATCAAAGCTAGGTTCCTTAGAATTCTAATAGCTTGAGGAAGATCTAGGATGGCACAAGAAGGGTGTCATAAGGTTTCTAGGTTTGATGGAACAAAATTAACCTTTTGACAATTCAGGATGGAAACCTATTTGACCTATTTAGGGTTTGGTGTTTAGAAATCAGTCAAGGATGGTTATAATGTTCCTGTTACTCCTCCAACTAATCTGATAGAGATTAAGTCCTATGAGAACAATGGAAAGGCTAAGAATGTTATCTTGAGTGGGCTAGTAGACTCTGAACTTGTGAAAGTAATGCACTACAAGTCAACAAAAGAGGTTTAGGAAAATCTTAGTGGAATCTATGAAGGAAACATTGAAGTAAAACAAGCCAAGTTACAGATCTATAGAGGCAAGTTTGAGAACCTAAAAATGTCAGAGGATGAAGGTATTGCTGGATATTTTCTCTGAGTAGATGAAGTGTTCAATGCAATCAAAGGACTTGGTGAAGAATTGGAAGAACTAGTGGTGTTTATAAAGGTAATGAGATCTCTTCCTGAAGCTTACAATCCTAAAGTATCTTATATTGAAGAAGATAGAGATTTATATAAATTTTCAATGGATTAATTATATGGTTCTCTCACTACATATGAAATGATATATTTTAACAAATATCCAAATAAGGAAGCAATTTTCAAATTCAGTAAGAAGGAGATGTATGAAGCATCTGATTAGAGTAGTGAAACTAATTTAGAAGAAGAAAAATTTATAAGGAATTTGAAGAGGGGTTACCAAAAAATACAAAGGTAAGCTACCTTTCAAATGTTTTAAGTGTAGAAAGATTGGTCATTTTTCTTCTAAATGTCCCTTAAAATATTATAAAAAGAGAAACAAATATTCTAGAAGAAATAAGTTTAAAAAGAACCTCTACTCCAAGGAAGATTCCTGCTCTTCAAAGGATGAGGAATCTTGTTGTTGTGTGGTCTCACAACATGCCCAAGATTGTAAGACTTGGGGACCCCAAGTGAAAACTAACACTTATGACAGGTGTTGGCTAGTTGGAAAGATCACTGGAAGTGAAAAGCAAAGAGATTTTTTTTTTTAGAGTACTTCATAATTCAAGTGTTTCAAGTACCAAGTACCAAGAACCAGGAATTCTAGAAATGTAAAAGGTAAAGAAAAGTATTCAGTGAAGCGTTCTGGTTCGAGAATCAAGGTCTAGTAAATATGGAAGTGTCGATAAAAACTGAGGTCCAAGAAAATCATGGGTAAAGCTGAATATCGGGTACCGGGTACCACGTAATAATGCAAAGTAAAGTTTTAAAATTTTAAGGTTATCTAAGAGGTCTGATGGTCCGGTAACCTGGTCTAAAAGATAATTACGCAAGAATATATGATTTTCTTGAAAGCGTGTTATTTATGATGGATTTATAATGATAACAAATAAATGATGGTTTTATTTATATGAGATTTTTTATAAATGTTTTTTTAAAAGGGATTTAATAGGTGGAATTTGTTCTTGTAGGAGAAGCAGATTGCGATGCAAAGTTTGGGTATGGATGGTCACAAAATTTTTGATCACGGATAGAATCATATCCAGATCAGGCTATACATTCTAGGAAATCATGTGGAGGAGCTTGAGTCACCAGAATACTGGGGATCTCAGTATTTCACATACAGCAAAGGAAAGCGCCAACCTTTGGGGAAGCTCATTCCCAAGAGTAGAAAGCCCGAGGCAGAACCAAAGTGTAGGAATAGGATGATAAAGCAATCGTTCTAAATATATGGGATAGTTCCTACATACTATCCTGATTCAAGTTATTATCCTGGAGATAATAAAAAAGATGAAACACTCGAAGGACATCAACGTGCAGATGAAGGTTGACCTTCATTGACTTGATTTGCAATTCTCTTACTAGCCACCATTGCATGTTCCTTGATGTGATTTGTCCCTTGGATTTCCTCTCATGTATTTGTCTTATCCTACTAGTGTCTTACTTCTATAAAAGGCTAGGGGTTACTTCTTTTTAAGAAAAGTTCAAAATTTGTGGATGTCGGAAGAGCCAAAACTTCTTTAAGTTTTGTTCTTTTTTCCTATTTTCTGAATCATTCCAATCTAAAAACTTGTATGCACATAGAACTTAATCAATATTGAATTCAATTTGATACCTACCTATGTCATGTATCTTTTGTAGCTGCTTTGTTAGTTTAGCCGAACAAGACTATGTGTTGCGTCGTTTAAGTGTGCATACAAAACCTACTCGGTGTCCAAACTAAACACCATTCTTTAAAAGCTCACACCATTTTATGCCTAGCTGTGAAGCAATTTGGTGAAGTTTAAAGTGGTTTTCTTTGATTCAATTAAATATTGGGACATGTGTGGAAAATAACTGTGAGAAATTTTATTTTTTAGTATTTTGATGCTTTATTTTAGATTAGATGTTAAATTTCAAAAAATGTTCTAAAAAATATATGAATGAATGGAATATTATTGAAAATATTTTTTTTATATGAAATTGTTGAATGCTTAAAGCTAAATCTACTTAAGTGATAGAAAAATTGTTTGATGTTCATGAAATATTATTGCAAATCTGTTGATTTCATGAGATTATTTTATGATCAAACTAAAAATATTTTATCTAATGCTAATGATTCTTAATGAAACTCAAGATAACCATATACCCCTTGAGATTAACAACAATATCACATCATACCTTGAAGCGAATCTAGTATGGTCAAGACCTGGCTATCAAAGCCTTGGGATTAAGCTAAGTCAACCTTTTCCTATTACTCAAACCCTTAGGTTGCCCTGGTTTAGTCTTTCAAGTAAAGATAGGTTCTTCACAGTTTGCTTGTGAGGATTTTATCTGTATTGTTGCTGCGAGTAACATCTTCATCAACAAGAATTGGCGCTAGAAGGAGGGCACTCATTTGTCTTCATATCTTTCTCTCTGTGTTTTGTTTAGGAATCTGTATTGGTTTCGAGTTCAAAAGATAGCTTATAAGACAAAAGTCTAATGCAAGTCGGTATTTCAGAAATGGAAGTTGAAAAACTCTAGAAAGTTCTTAACCAGAGATTACATCCTTTGAGTTTATTCACCTTTGGTAGAGTCACCGAGTGTAGAATTCATGATACAACTGATCATAGTGAAATCGATTGTGAAATATTTTTAACTAGGGTACGTTTGGCTATGTATAAGGTGATTTCATTAACAAAAGAAGTTTTAACTGCTAGAAGAAAGGAACTGTTAACAAAAAATATGTTGAATCTTGAAAGAGAGTATAACCCTAGTGGATTTGAAAATGTTCAAAAATTAACTGATATATCAAAATGGTTTGTTAACTGCAATTGTTATGAAGAAAATCTTAAGGTTTTGTAGGAAAATAGGCGATAATGTCGAGACTCAAAAATATTGCACTAAAAACGAGGAAACAACATCGATGAATCATCATTCTCTTCATACATGGAAAACATAAGTGAAGAGAAGGAGCAGGAAAATTGAGCAGGAGACACATGTTTTTCATTCCAACTGAAAATTCACAAGCTAAAAAAGGAAATTTTCTTGATTTTATGCAAGTTATAGAGTATCAAATTTTTACTTTTTCTCTCTCTGATAATAATATAAATTGTGATATCGCTTGGTCTAACAAATTTCAAAGTGAAGTCAAGGCCGAAGACGCGAAAATTTTTAGAGGAGAAGAAAATCAAGAAATGGACATAGTTGTTCATGGAACTAAATAGAGCAAAGAGGAAAACCATGAACCAGGGATGAAAGAAGGTAGAGTATTGAAAAACCAAAGAAAGTGTGTGAAATCGACCTTTAATGAGGTCGTTTTCATACATATGAGCCAAGTTATTGGTAAGTACGTCTTTGAATTTACATTTGTTAAATGCAAAAAAATTAAAGAAATTCATTGTTATAGTAGGACATTTGAAATTTATTCCAGTGAATTGAAGGACAAACTTGTTGTAATTCATACCAAAACAACAATGAAAATAATTATTGAGCTTAAAATAAATTGCTTTGTGAGGGTTAGTCATTTGCTAGGGTAAATTTTGGTTAGTTAGGATTAGTTTGCTTTTGTAGGGTTTATTTTCATTTTTTTTTCCTTTTTTTTCTTTCTTCTGTTTGGCCCTTCACATTAGCAAATTCTTCTTAACTTATCATACACATGAGATTTAATTCAAACATTTGTAACATTGTGATGTGAAATGTAAAATGATAAAATCATACATAGTAAATACACACTTTTAAAATGTATGATAAAGTTATATATAAGTGTGTGTGTATCACATATATACATAGAAGTATCAAAATTCTTGCTACAAAAGAGGATCAAAACATAAAAAAGAGGGAGCTTAGCTGTAGATAGGAGTAGACATTCAGTCAATTTGGGATGCCTCATCCATTAGGGCTAAATACCCTATGTAGGAAATTTCCCAGTGAACTTCAAATTCAAGAGTATGGAGGTCAGTCAGGAATGGCCGGAGTGGAACTACTTCCCCATCCTCCAAGAACTGAGGAATACCATTCATGGAAGGTATTCCAATGGTTGGGTGTGCAACAAATAGAATAGTATCCAAATTCTCCAAATATTCAGGCCGCACTATCATATTTGTAGTCGAGCAAATATCTTCAACATGAAGCCCAATTTCCAGGAGCGATGCTACAAAGCGAGAATCCAAGTCAAAATAAAACTGGTAGTAAGCTCTAGATTCCACATATTGTTCCCCAAGGACTAAGCACAAGTTTGGTACAGTGAAACTGGTAGTTCGAATGAGGAAAACCTTTTCAAGCCTTTGAGTCATGATGCGACCCATAAAAAAATTTGGCGGTGAGAGCAGGTCAAGAAAATTGGAGTATCCATGACCTAGAAGCAAGAAAGAACTAGCTGAGCAAAAATGCAAAATGATAATTGAAAAAGAAAAGAAAAAGTGTGAAGAATTCGAAAGAACTACGAAATTTATAGAAATTGTGAGGAAGTTGTGACACATAGTTTCCTAGATCGAAGTCTTGGAAATCGTAAGCAAGGTGGCAACTAGATGAGTTTCTCTAGAGCAGTATGTTAAATCAAATTAATTTTTACACACAATTGGTAAAAATTTGCTTCAAATTTGGCCAGTATGAAGATTACGAATCAAGTAAGTTAAAGATTTTGAAATTAATGGTGGTCATTTTATTATGTTTTTATTAAGATGTATTAATCATGAAGGTGCCCATGTGTGTAAAGAGGAAATAAAAATGAAGCTGGTAAGGTAGAACACGTCATCACCTGGGAAATGTTATCAATTTTTCACCACAACTCAAATTGATAGAGTTAGTTAATTCAAGTTCATTTTAAGGTGAAAAGTTTCAGTTATTTCTACTGTTGTTTAAACCATTGCATGTTTTGAGATTTTAGTTTAAAAGAAAGTGCAATGTGTTTTAGTTTGCCATTCATCATTTGCAACATTAAATATTGTATGAAATGTAAAAGAAAGTACTTAATTTTCTATTCAATTATTCATTACACAATGTTGAATCATACATTTTTGCAAAAGAGAAGTACAAAATTGAACAAGAATTGCACACAATGTTGTTTTGTATTAATTGGGATGGAAAGAGAATCAAGTGTCCCACACAAGCCATGGGAGTAGGTAAAAAAATGAATCATAAAGAGTGCACTACGCTAATGAAGATTAAAAAGAGAAGAGCACATAAGAGGGAACATAGTTGTCATTGCTTGAACCTGTCTTCGAGTTTTCCTTCAGTGTTGTGCATTCCTCTTTGCTTTCATTCTCCAAGTGAACCTAGAAGTGGTAGAAATGTTTGTTAGAGCTCGAGTTATGAATCCTCCTACATGATCTATCAACAGTAATGTAGAATACTACTTATGATGCATTGAATCAATTGAACAAAGACAAGATGAGTGCAAGAGAATACCAAGGAGGAAACACCATGAGAAACTTTGAATTTATTGTTTTAATCTAGCACTATTTTTTTCTTGTACAGGTATAGGAAAAGCCATGTTGCTGATTTGTTTTGTAAATTTATAACATGTGGTGTAAAACGGGCTCCCACAAGGGTTGAGCTCGGCATGCCGCCCCTTAACATTCCATAGAGGGGTTGAGAAAGGAAACAATTTAGTATTTCTTAAAAGAGATATGCATCTAAAGGAGTGCATCACAAGTGTCATAAGAACTCAAGCAAGTGATCATCTAGGACAATCAAGTCTGGAAATGCAATGAATTGAAGATCATAGATGATCAATTGCTCAAGTAGATCACCATGAGAAGTGCATCATCATAGATGATCAATTGCTCAAGTAGATCACCATGAGAAGTGCATCATCATGAGAAGCTTCAGAACACCATCATCAGGTGTTGTATTTCAAAATCTTCTATGCATAGATCAAAATTTGACATCAACATTTGTTGCCTCAGATAGATAAAAATGCATGAAGAGTACAGAAGAAAGATTGTCTCCATTCAAAAAAAAATTGTAAGTGGCTGCAAATGAAGCTTGAAGGTCAAAGGTAAAGGGAAAGAAGCATTGTTGAACTGAAAATGCAATACACTTGTAGACGTCCAATTTTGATCACTTCCATATGATCAAATGGGTCTCCTTCATTCATCCGTTGCTTTTCCCCTCTGACAATATTAATTAAGCCGATTGTTTAATTAATACCCTGCATCTCGCACAAAGGTCCTAAAGTATTTAATTTGATACTTTACCCCTTTTTCTCCTCTAAATTAAATAAATATCCCCTTTTATTCAATTTAGTCATATTCCCCTTTTGAATTAAAATGCATTTTTAATTCATCTTTTCTCTCTCATGGTCACATCCTCCAACTTTTGCAAGTTGGTCCCTAATCCATTTTAATTACTTCATATTCTTCTAATAAACTATGGTTAGCATGTGCACACCCTTAATCATCATTAAGGTCACATCCTCCATAAATTCCCACTTGCCTCTAATCAGTCATTAGTCCATTTAACTGAGTACTTGCACAATCCTAATCATTTGATTAGCCTAACCTAATCCCTCATCCTATTTATGGCACATGTCCTTGAGTCAACCTTATTAAAGGCTTTCTCCTTTTGGACAAGGCATCCCCCTTCCCCTTGTGAATTTTTAATTCACCTTTTAATCCCCCAAGGCACCTAAAAGGAATTTTTAATTCCTTCACTTCTCCCCACATGTCCTTTACTTATTCTTTACTCTTTCTCCCATCCCCATGAGAATATTTGAGGAATTTTTAATTCCTCACATGTCCTCTCACCCACATGGGGACAAGGACCTCCTTTATGAGGAGATCTTGTCCAATCCCAAGGTACTTTGTACCCCCTCCATGTCATGTCCTTTTTCTTCCACCTCATGTACACTTCACCTTTTAGGGCTTCATCACATGCCACATGTCAAGATGTGAGGGCTTGTGAGTTCTCAACTCACCTTAGCCCTACATCTTGATATTTGGTGGATCAATCTCAACCGTCCATTTCCCCTAGGATTTCCCAAAAATCCTATAAATACCCCCTCTTTTCTCTCATTTTGGGGAGATCATTTTGTGTAGCCAAACTCTTGCAGTTTTATTTCTCAATCCACACTTAGCTATTTTCATGTTTCCAAGCATCATTTGCATCTCACATCACACATCTTGTGCCATCTAAGGAGCATACACATCCAAGATCGAAGGGCCAACCAAAGGATCGACTCAACGCAAGGTATAAAGTTCCATTTCGTGGCTTTGTCTTGTTTTGTTTCCAACTTAGGCTAATCTCGAAGTGTAGGTTGTTTTAGTTGTTTATTTGTGCTCTTTAACTTGTTGCTTGTTTTCTAACACCTATTTCGACCTATCACATTTCTGGCACGCCCGGTGGGACCCACAAACGGGTCTTTTCTTTCACGTTTGCTGTTTTTTGCATTTTTGCAGGTCCAGTTGCAGAGTGGCGGACCTGTCCTCTTCCGGTGGCGGACTGGTCCTGGAGTGGCGGACCTGTCCAGGGGTGGCGGGCTCGTCCTGACAGAGTGGCGGACCTGTCTTGAGTCGGTGGACTTGTCGATTCGATTGGACCTGTCGATTCGATTAAATGGACTGTCCTAGCGGAGTGGCGGACACCATCCTAAGCAGTCGCGGACGTCCTCTGAGGAAGGTAAAATTTCAAGTTTTCGAGATTGTGTTTGATAAAATAGGAACATGAAGCAATTAAAGGGTGTCGATAAACTATTGGCGAGTGTGTTGGAAGAAGCTGTTTGGCGTATCGATCCTTAAGCGTTTAAGGCGATCACAGGTGTAATCGTAGCGCAGTCGCTTTTTGTCACCTTTTTTTTTTCTTTGGATTTCTTGGCGGGACGCAGCAGGATTTCCCATCACCCCAAAGGGGCCGATTCCAACCACAGCGTCGTGGGTATATAAAGGGGAGGCCAGCTATACGCGAATCCAACGTTATGGTGGTCGGGATGTGATGAAGAAGAGTTGGTCCAGGAGCCTTTAATTATCTCGGCTAAGGTTCAGACTCACGCTTAGCGGGTTGGTGTTCGCGGGTTTGGGCCTCGCGTCATAGGGTGTATAGGACTCCTTAGAAACCATGTGCGTCTGGGTGAGACTTTCGCGTATGCCTGAAAATCTTAGTTTGTCTTTATTTGACTGTCTTTAAAGCGGTGGTCTCCAGGTTTGGTCAAGTCTTTTTATGATTGCTACAATTTGGGTCCTTTGCCTTTGCCATCCATCAAAACATCAACCTTGAACTCATCCTTCGGCGGACTTGACCTTATCCTTTAGCAAACTTGTCTTAGTACATTGGCGGACCTGTCCCAGTTCAGTGGCGGGCTTGTCCTAGTGCATTGGCGGACCTGTCCCAGTTCAGTGGCGGGCCTGTCTTAGTGCAGTGGCGGACCTGTCCCAGTTCAGTGGCGGGCCTATTTTAGTGCAGTGGCGGACCTGTCCCAGTTCAGTGGCGGGCCTATCCTAATTCAGTGGTGGACCTGTCCTAATTCAGTGGCGGACCTATCCCAGTCCAATGGTGGACCTGTCCTAGTGCAGTGGCGGACCTGTCCTTTGATCACCCTATATCATCACTTTGCATGCATTGTCCCTCTATTTTGACCATCGATACGACCATTTAGCATCCAAAATAAGCTTTTGAACATCCATTCCAAGCCTCCATCCCTTCATTCTAAAGGTCATTTATTCCGAACACTCTTCTGCTTGTTTCGAGAGCCATACGTCTCCCCTAAGACGCTACCCATTCGTCCTAATTCCGTTTTCATCTCCGATCCCCGTTATTCCATATAAACCTCGTTGGAGTTGCCATCCAAGTTGACCTAGGTATTTATCCCTAATCGCAATCATCATAGCTGGCTTAGGATCGCTATCCATCTTAAGTCAGTTATCCTTTTCGGCCCAATCAATCCGCTTCTATCTCAAGTTGGATTCGGTGTCGTTATCATACATCCACCTCTCAATCAATACCTAGTGTTACCAAGGATCCCTCTTAAACCCGGTTGTGGATCTCGGTCTTCGTCATACTTATCATCAATCCAATCCTGATCATCAGATTAATCCAATCCCTACACCATCAAACCTGTTCGGATCAAAACCCGACATCCAGGTAAATCCAACATCTATCGATCAATCCAATCCCTACACCATCAAACCTATTTGGATCAAAACCCGACATCCAGGTAAATCCAACATCTATCGATCAATCCAATCCCATCCCATCAAGCCAATCCACATCGGCATAATCAATCGTCATCCACTAATCTCCCATCGAAATTTAATCAATCTTGATCTACTTCATCATCTTGCATGCCCGTTCAAACTCGATCACAAGCAAAGAAAATGGCCGACCAACAAGCCCTAAATGCCCAATCGAACAACCCTCAAAATCCCATCAACACGGTCAACATCACATCCAATCCTAACTATGGTGCTAATATCCCTCACGATCCCCACAACGGCACCTCATCGCAATCCAATGTGGATGGTCAAAACACATCACCCCCTGGGGAGGAAAACATGGCCGAACAACCCGAGCTTACGTTCGAAGAACACTTTAGCAACCCTGTCAATGCACAAATGACAGAACGCCTATTCGAAAGACATGGGGACAAAATCTTGGCTCACTTGATTGACAAGGGTGTCAAGCTACCGTCAGGTGTCGACTTATCCAAGTATGGCACCTCAACGTCTAACGCCCCCCAAGGCTCACATGACACCCCTAGTAGCTTGTATGCCCCCATAGAAGGTTGGCATCAACCCGAATTTGGCAACGCAGTCCTGTATCCCGTTGGAAATCCCACGCATCCTACCATCTCGATCACGGGAGCACCTCAAGCCATTGATCCCAATGATCCCTATGCCTATGGCATGCCGCAAAACATCCCGCAACCACAACCATTAATGCTACCGGCACCACCCCTTTCGAACCCGCCTCCTGTCAACACTGGGGGCAACCCTTTCGCTTCTTTGCAACCACCTCTAGGAGCAACCAATCCTCCACCATCATCATTCCAACCTCCACCATCGTCCCAATCCAATGTCCCTCCACCATCGTCATTTCAACCTCCACCATCATCATTCCAACCTCCACCATCGTCCCAATCCAATGTCCCTCCAACATCATCATTCCAACCTCCATCATTGCCCCAATCCAACATTCCTCCTCCATCATCGTTCATATCCCAACAACCTCCCCAATCCCATGCTCCCACTAGTGCTCAACAACCTCCCTCGCACAACATCTCAATCGCACCTCCACCTCAACAACAACCATTGGTCAATCCCCTATTCTCAGCACAACCATCACAACATCAACTGCAAGGAAATCCACCTCGGCCTTCAGCCCTGACCGCATCTTCGTTCCTTGCATCCATTTTACGCCCACAAGCGCAACCACAACATACCATCCCATCTCGCCCATCACAGGCACCACCTATGCATCAACAACAATATCAACAACCACCTCATCACCACAACTATTACAACCAGCAACAATATCAACAACAACCCTCCTATGGGGCATCACAACAGTCATATCAACACCCCCAATATCTGCAAGCTAATCAACAACACTTTCTCCACACTTCCCAACAGTACGCCACCCACAACTACCCAGCCAATCCATATCCCCCCTCGCAACAGCAACCTTTTTATCAACAAGGTCCCTTGGCATATCAGCAGGATGTGACACCTCCTCATCCATACACCCATCTCCAAACATCCTCTCAAAATCCACCATCATCATATCATCAATATCCATCCAACACACCAACCAATGCGGACATCCTGGAAATCAAAGCCGCACTGAGGGATCTCCAGGCAGGGACTAGCAAACAATCGTTCAAGTTCGAAGATATATGCCCATATCCGTATGATCCCTCCATCTCATTGATTCCCTTCCCCAAGCATTTTGAGATGCCAAAATTTGACAAATATAAGGGGAACAAAGATCCTAAGGCCCACCTATGGGAGTTTTACTCCCAGTGTCAAGAAGTGATCCACAATGACAACTATCTCTTACGGCTATTCCCTCGAAGTCTGCGAAGCGACGCACTAGGGTGGTTCATGACCCTCGACAAGGGATCTATAAAATCTTTTGCGGACTTGTCAGAAAGGTTTGTCTCCTACTTCTCCTTCAACTTGGAGAAGGATACTGATACCCTGGATCTTCTCAAAGAGAAACAACGTGACGGGGAAACCTTCACTAGCTACCTCCAGAGGTGGCGTGCCCTGGCGAGCCGAATGAAAACCCCTTTGAAAGAGAAGGACATGGTCACCCTTTTTGTGGAGAACTCCCATCCTGACATGGCCCACAACTTCCGATTACATTGTGTCACCACTTTCGCGGAGGTAGTGGAGAAAGGACCCATCCTTGAGCATGCCCTTATTGCTAAAGGACACATCAAAATATATAACCAAGATAGGGAAAGGTCTTTCAATGACAAGCCACGTTTTTGGAACAAGAACAAGAATGCAGTGAATGATGGTGTCACTGACATTAAACACGTCCACGTAGCCAACACATCTCAGAAACAACAGCAATCCATGCCTAATGCCATATCTGTACCGCAAGGGACACCCCGTCCTCCCCAACAGTCCAATCAAAATAACCAAGGGAACAATAAACGCCAATATGCTCAACTAGGAGAACCCTTGAGTGTTGTCTTCAACAAACTGTTGCAGATTAGCTACCCGATCACGTATCCTGTCACCAAGCCACTAGATGAATCCAAACCTAAGCCTGCATGGTTTAGGGAAAATGAGTATTGTGAGTTCCACAAAATTAAAGGGCACTCTTTGAATAAGTGTCAAGGTCTGAAAAACTACGTCCAGGATCTCATAGATCGAGGTGACATCAAGGTTGATCCTAATCAAGCTCCGTCGTCCAATGCTCAATTACAAATTTATCAAAACGCTTTCCCAAATCATAACCAAGGCCCGAGCACTTCCAATACTAATCCTCAAAATAACAACACAAATAACGTAAGCTACAAGAGTGTACCCCCAATTACGAGGGTGTTATTCATTACATTGAGCAGGTAGAACCTCGTGTATCCATGATACACGTCAAAGCTAAAGACCCCCAATGTGCTGTTACCACACGACGGGCCCGTATCACCGTTCCCGCAGCCTCCGCACCCGCTCAACCTACTCCTGTAACTTCCCAGTATAATATCCTTGATCATCTGGGAAAGACCCCTGCACATATCTCCATTTTGGATTTACTCAAGTCTTCCCCTGTGTATCAAGAAATCCTCAATAGAGCTCTACAGGAAACTCATGTGCCTAATAATATGGATCCTACACAGTTCCAAGCCTTGGTAGGACACTTGGATTCATCCCACCAACTACACTTCAGCCACAATGATATGCCCAACATTGACGCCAATCACAATCGCCCCTTACATATCGAAGTCGTGGTTGCTCGGCATAAAGTAAAAATGGTCTTGGTAGATAATGGCTCTGCCCTCAACTTGTGCACTTTAAAATTCATAAAATAGGTGGGGTACACCCAAGCAGACTTAAGCAACCAGATTATTACAATCAAGGCTTATGACAATGCAGAAAGGAATTCAGAAGGGATCATCAATCTTCCTGTCCAAGTTGGACCGGTGGTTCGGTACATCACCTGTCATGTCCTTGATCTGGACTTACCATATAACCTCCTCCTCGGCCGTCCATGGCTCCATGCTATGCAAGTCGTACCCTCCACCTACCATCAATGCCTCAAATTCCCAGTCGATGGATAGGAGGTCACCATCTATGCCGACCCCCAACCATTCGAATATTGCCGCACCCTAGAGGCATCATTTCCCCATCTACATTATTGTCCTGGGGTTGAAATGGGGGCATCTCAATCATCACCCGTTCATCCACCATCCACTGCGAAAACCACTCCATCCTCCCTCATTGAGCCTACGTTCACAAAAGTCCAGATCATTGACAAAGGGTGTGGCGAGTATGAAATGCACACTGCTCTCAATATAGCGACCATGCCACCATCGCCACACGAGTATGGTCAACCTTCCCATGCTACCCCACAGAGGGACAAGACTGTCACCTTCCGTGGCAAAAATATCCCTACTACCACCTTTGTATCCCCGAGTATCAAGACAGATGCGCCCGAAGAAGACATAAGCCAATGGGTTTACCGAGAAGAGCCTCAGCCAGAAACTCCTCTCAAGGAATATTTCCAAGAAAAGTACCCCTGGCCGACAAAGTTCGTGGAAAAGCATAACTATCAAGGCAGAGGCCTAGGAAAGCAAGAACAAGGGCGATTACAACCCATTGATACATGTCCGTTACCAAAGAATGTGGGCATTGGGTATGACAGAAAGCAAAAGGGCCCCGAAACATTGTCTAATGCCTCCAATAGTGTAGTTGTGGACGACGGCTCATTGGAAGACATACCCGAGGAAGAATCCATCATACGTGCGTACGATGACGTCGATCACGCCGACCTATCCTCCATGTTTGAATGCCTATCCGTCTGCACCATTAACCTATCCCTTTGCCATCCTGAACTCATTGATTGGGACCTACGAACTAGCACGCCTACCACTATGTCTGCGGATACATATGTCAACCTCATGGGATTGGGGGAGGATGAACACTCCAGTCGCAAAAGTGAGAATAAAAAGAATAACAAACGGTCATCTAGTGAAGACCTCC
>VDFB02351511.1:0-29214 GCA_007258455.2 Sequoia sempervirens
TGAATTTGATCCATTTGGAAGAAATTATGTAGGCAATCCTTGGGTGAAGGATTACCCTATGACCTCAAGTCCATAGGGAGAGGTTCTAGGGGGATAACTCCAATATTTTAGGGTTGTTCCTAGTTGGTTTGACCTTCTCTCTTTAGTAGGATTTAGATGATGCCAAAATGGGATTAGATGGTTATGAAAGAGTTAAGAAAACATGATAACTTTTACTTAATACATAATATGTTCTAAATAGTAAGCTAAATGAAGGGAATTGATTTGACTACTTGGTAGTGGGTACATGTTGAGTTGAACTCGTCTCTTGTTGGTTCTAGGTGATTTATTTTGTGTTGTGAAAACCAACCTTAGACTTATATAACTATGTATAGTATCCTAAATTAGTCAATTATGATCTACTTATTCCTAATTATGAATAACTTGTCTAGTTATACTGCTAAGTTGGGTACATGTGCTATCTTTTACAACAACAAATGGAGTAGGACCGTATGAGGGAATAGGTAGAGGATGTAAAACCTTTAATACATAGGTTATTCCTATCCATTTAAGGTGATCACTGATGAAACAATCCTACGACCCACTCAGAGATAAGTTTATCCATGTTGGAGATTGATAGTAGTCAAAGAGCATACTATGCCAATAGAATTTTTGTCGTACTACTTGAATAGCATGATGGATTTCACCAAGAGCATGTGGGACTTGGGGCCAACAACATGCCAAATATGCATACCCCATGTTAATCTAGAGGTCTAGACAAATTCCTCCAAAAGCACGTGGGACTTGGGGCCAATGATATACTGGTAATGGATGTCTAGTGTATGCTAGAGGATTGGATAGATTTCCGATAGTGGCATGTGATCCTTCACATCAACAACATGAATGTGATGAACCATTTTTTTCTCAACCATATGATGGACTATAGGGAAGAGAGTTTCCAATGAAGAATAGGTAGGTAACAATTGGAACAACCTCATATATTATAATTTCATCCTATCTTGATGTAGAAAATAGTATCATAGATTATTAGAGGTAGGTAACACCTTGGGATCATGAAGTGATATGAACCTATGTGCAATTGAGTATGTTTATATACTAATGTATCACTAAGTACTTGTATAAATGGCCTAGGGTTTGTGCACATTGATATCATGGTGCCCTTACTGATGACATTATCACGTAGTTTGTGATGCTTGATTATTGTCATAGTGGGTTTATATGATTGTCAATTAGGTAGTAGGATGATGCATGCATAATGTTGCATCAATTTCCACTTTAGCAATTGTTCTTTATGTGAACATGTGATTTATTGTATGGATTGTCACACTAGATATAAGTGATATATGGTTGAGATAGTCATTATTGTTCTTGTGTTGTACATATGAGCTCATAACCTTTGTATTTGTGACATTCATATGAACTAGTCACTATTTTATTTGTGTTGTTTATATGAATCAATCACTATTATACTTGTGATGAGTATGAGCTAGTCACCTTGTATATATGTGATATATGCATGAGATAGTCACTTTGAATGTGATCTTTGGATTATGGTATGATATGAAACCTGTGTATTTGTGTATGTTTATACACTAATGCTTGGTTATGTGTGGTGTGGAACCAACCCCTAATAGAGAAATATTATCATTCTATTACAATTGGCTAATTTGATAGCTTACACTTAATGAATAGTCATGGTGTAATCTAAGATCATTAATATAGGGGATTTAACTATGGATTTCTAAATGTCTTCCAAATCATCTTTGGATTTTTATATCTATTCAATATTTGTGTCTTTTTTTAGTATAGCATTTAGGGGACAAACATTTTTTGCAAAAATTGTAAAAAACTTCCTAACAAAATTAATATTACCAAATTAAAATTTTAGTTCCTTCTTACTAATTGGAAACTATAACTTCATTTTCATGATAACTCTATCAAGATCAATAGATATACCACTATGGGATTACATGACCTAGCAACTTTCCTTCAATAATGCTAAAGATGCATTTATTTGGGTTAAGGAAAATTCCATGATCTTGGCACCTTTATAGTAATTTCCTCAAATCTATTATGTGATCACCTTTTTTCTTTGAAAAATTGTAAGATCATCCATGTAGATAATGATACACTTTCCAATCAAGGACAATCTTCCTTAAATAATATATGCATGACATGTCGAAAGGTTGTACTAACATCCATAAGTTTGAATGACATCCTCTTATAAGAAAATGTTCTCAATTTTGTGGTGAATGTTGTTTTTAGTCTATCCTCATGGTCAGCCATAACCTAGTTATAGCACAAAAATATGTCTAGAAATGACATAATTTGAGATCCATTTACAATTTTTAAAACTTAATCTAATGATGAAAAATGATAGTTATCCTTTTCCGAGGCCTTGCTAACATTTTTTAAATCTACATAGAACCTAATGTGACCATTATTTTTCCTAGCTAGAACTAAATTTTTCATCCATGTGGAATGCCTAACTGGAAAAATAATTCTTGTGGAAAGTAACTTATTAATTTATTAAAAAATAAGCAATTCCAAGAGTGCGCTAATAAATCATTACTTTTTCTTAAATGGCTTCACTCCTTGCTTCAATAGAATGGTACATGTGTGATGATCTATGTATCATAGGTATTCAAATATTCATAAATCTAAGTTATGAATGTTGGCATATGACTTTAGGAGATTGTTTGTGGCTGCTAGTGTTGTCATTGATGGCAACTGGAGTCAGTAGCATGGTCCGCAGTTTAGAGGTAGTTCACACCGACAAGTAAAATAGAAGACAATACTCTACCGACAGAATGCATGTAGAACATAGTATCCGGTTGGTAAGTTGGTCTAGCTACTTCATCGGATCACTATTTTGTTGTGTGGATCCCCATGGAATCTTGTTCACCATGTATGCTATCCTACTAGTAAGTTTTGTGGTGTTGTAGTAGTTGGAGTACGAGTTTAGAGATTCGGTAGAATAATTTATTGCTTATTTTCTCACTGTGGCCGACCTATTGTGTATGGCATGTTCCAGATGTATAAGGAGTATGTGTTTAATTATATCTTATGTTTGGAATTTTGGTTTGGTTCCCTACAATAGTCTAGCCGACTTATGTGGGTACACATCAATTATAATTAGTGATTTGGGCCGACATAAGAAAGAATATTATATTTTGTTCTAAAGCCGACATACAATAAAATTCTTGTTAGCAGGTATATAAATGAGATCAAAAAATATTTTTGAAGTGTGTAGTAGTGTGTGTAGATCAAGAAGAGTGAAGGTGTAAAAGTGGAAATGTACAGAGCAATGATGTGAGGTAATATTAGAAGATCTGTTTGAACAACAGAAGGGTTTCTGTATGTAGAGCAGAGCAGAAGAGCGATCTGGATAAAAGATCTGGAATTTGATTGTGTGCTTCATTGGAAGTGAATCTGAGCATTTGTAGATGCTAAACTCTTAGTTCAATTTTTTTTTGTAATATCAAATATATTTTGTAAGGTAGTGAGCCTTCTCTTTTGAGCAGTGTGCCTGAATGCAAGTGCATTCCCCTTTTTATCATACTTCTAACAGAGTATACTTTGTGGATTAATCTCCACCATGGTTTTTCCCCTAACAGGGTTTCCACGTAAAAATCTTGGTGTTATGGTGTTCAAATTGTCTTATTAATGTGCATGCATGTTTCCTTTTATTTATTTTTTGTTGATGCTATTAGAAGTTAAATATTTTTGTTGATGGTTTAAGATCTATTTTGAGATTCAAAATTGTAAAACACTAATTCACCCCACCCCCCCCCTCTCAGTGTTCTTGGTGTCCAACAATTGGTATCAAAGTAGGTTCCTCTTCTTAGTTTAACAACTTGAGGTGGATCTTGAATTACAATGGACGTAGGTGGTCTTCAACAAAAACTTATGGTGGCACTTGATGATCTTGATCAGTCTAAAGCAGAGGTCATGGAACTAAAAGAAAATATTGTGGCTGCCAAAAATTTCATTCAATCAATGAAGGATAAAATAAATGAATCAAGGGAAAAGAGGAATGAACTATGTGGTCAGTTGAAACAAAAGGAAAGCAGAGGCTCAAAAGATGTTCATCTGAATCAAACCCTAAAAGAAATAACAGAAGAATGTGAAAATCTTGCCAAAGACAATACTGCTCTAAAGATTGAAATGAAATATGTGGTAATGAAGTTAACTAAAGAGATTGAAGAAAGAAAGAAAAATGAGAAGAATTTGAACCAATTCTTGAAAGAGAAATTTGAGGAATGCAGCAGAGTAAATAGTGGATTCATTCAGCTGGAGATTGAACTACAACAATCCAGAAACAATGAACAAGAGCTTGAGAGATAGGTAGTAATTCTCAGAGATGAGCTTACTACTGCAAATGTGTTTAAAGAAAATTTTAGAATTAGTTATGCTAAGCTTGATGAACTAAAGGACAAAAGGATGCAACTGATAGGTGAGGTCTTGGCTATGAGAAGGATGTGAGCTCTGGATTTGAACAAAAGGACCCTAAAAAGAAGAACAAAGGTAGAAGACATATGGTAAGGCAACCTAATGCTTAGAAATTTAATGGATATTTCTTTTCTTGTACTGAATTTGGGCATATGGCTTCTCAACGTAGAAGTAAGATAAGTTCTAGCAATCCATCATTTTTTGGTCAATGTTTTAACTGCAAAAAGTTTGGTCATAAGTCATTAGAATGTAGAAGCATGTTTGTCAATAAAAGGAATGTTAAATGTTATATCTGTGGGAAGTTTTGACATGTTGCAAATCAATGCAAATTAGGAGGAAATTAGTGGAATGAATGGTATAGGAAGAAGTATCCAGTATGCTACAATTGTAACAAATCTGGTCACATTGCTAGATTCTACAAAAACAAAAACATGAATAAAAGAGGTCTGGTTTATCAAGATACAAATTCACAGAAAAGTGACAAAGGAAAAGAAAAAGCATATGTGGAAGAGATAAGAGATCAAATGAGAAAAACATGGGTAAATAAAAATGGATCTGATGAAGGTAATAAGACCGCACTGGAAGCTTCCTCTGGTAGTTCATCTGACAATTGATTTCAGGCCATTGGCCTAGGGGGAGTTTTTCATGAAAATATTTTTTGTCCCCCCTGTGTATAGTTGGCTCTGAATCATAGGATGTCATCATCTGTTGTGTTATTCATTGTCAAATGTATCAACAATCATTTTTTGAGTTGGATAAAATGTTAAAGGTTCGCAGTCAGATTCTTCACTGGTTGTCTGAGTTTGTAGAGTAACCAAAACTTCTAGGGCAACGCATTGAATGCGGCAAGAATTAAAGCATGTAAAGCTATAAAAGGGAATTTGGAACCCTAACTTGTCACTATGCATTGAAAGAGAACTATTGGAGAACCTTTTCAACAAAATTCTGAAGGAGTGGAAAGTCAATTTAGTGGCAAATTTTCCAAGTATCTTAGTTGCTTATCAATTTTATATCTATTTGGTGATCAGTAGAACCCTGTTCAGTATGAAAAATGAAACAAATTAAAGAAACAATAATTTTGGATGAGTATAGTAGTCAAAAGGTTAGGGATGTGAGAAATTCACTATCTCACATTGAATTGAAGAGGCTTGGAGGAGCGAAACACAAGAATCTGGATATTTGGAATGAATTTCCCCATTTCGACAACACAGAGGTTGTCCAATTTATCTTGAATAGATTGGATGGTGATATCCTTATTCCGGATAAAACCTATAAGATTTCTAAGGATGTAATAAAAAATCTAACAGGTTTTTGCAATGTTGGTGATGTCCCTAAACAAAAATCGATTCAAAATGTTGAAGTCGAAGCCCTAACCGGTGTAACAGGAGATCAGAGGGTGCTGACAATTACATCAATCAAAGACCCATTAACAAGGTATATTGCATATGAAATTTCATACAAGATTTTCTTCAAAAACTGGGAAGGATCAACATTGGCAGGCGTAGTCTATATTGCGCACAAGATGATAATAGAAAATGTGAACTTTGATCTTTGTGGATTGTTGAAGGATCAACTAATGGAGAATGTGCAATTGACAAAGGACATAGATTACTCTTTTAGGTTTGGTACCTTGGCTATATGCATTATGATGTACTTCCTAAATTTCTTGCCTCTAAATGATAGTGTAGTATGGAAGCAAAATATGTTGGTCTACATGCAAATCTTTGAGCATTTCAATTCTTTTGAAAATAGTGAACAAATTTATGAGAACTTCTTTGGAAATTTGTTAAGAAAGTTTGGTATTCCTCTTCCAATAAAATAAATTAAAATTGGATCATCCTCTGGTAAGTCAGAGAAAATGCATAAGAGAGAAAGAGAGTTGGCTGGTGACACTCCTTCGGCGCCTAAGTCAACAAAACTTGAAGAAAAAGGTAAAAGCAGATAGTTCAGGATATAGTCGATGAAGACTCTGAGGAATATACACCAAGAGATCAACCAAAACTAGTTGAACTAGTTGTGGTTATTACAGATGAAAGTGATGAAGATATTGCAGATTGTTCAAGAAGATAATGGAATGCAAAAGATAACTGAAATATGGATGAATGGTCCATCATATGAACAGGACATCATTGAAGATACTCTAGGAAGATACTTTATTAATAACAACATTGATCTGAAAAGTCTGCAGAATGTGCTTCTGGAAGAATTTATTGAATGTATCAAGGAGGCTATGGACTCTGTGTCCCAGAAGAAAAATGAAGAGGAAATAATCTATCATCTGAAGAGGCAGTTTAGACTATCTCTTTCCAAACTGAAGAAGAAAATGAACATACTAAGATAATGCATTGAATCAGCGAATAAGATCTTCAATTACTGTCTTAGGTGGCCTCACATGGTTGGAAAATACAAGGACAAGCTAGAACAAATTGAGAATGAGCTTGTCAGAATCAGACAGGGCTACAATATGGTTCAGGACAAGGATGAATAAGTGAAGAAGAAGATTCATGAGCTACAAGTTGAACATGCGAAAATTCACTCAGCCAAAAGCACTCTTATGGACTCCTTTTGGAAAGTGAAGGACCTAACTGAATGCAAATTAGAACAAATGGTTGATGTTTTAAAGAAAGGAGAAAAGCTAGAAGAAACCATCACCATTCATGAATCCCTTGTCCAAGTCATTAACATTACATCAGAAAATAATAGTCTGATAATTGCTATTGGGATTGTAGTTGAATCTTGGAAGAAATTTCTCCTTGAAATGAAAGATAAGCACAAAATAATTTTTTGATTTATGTGGCAGTTGCAAATTCTTCAAATTTTGATCAATTTCTGCAATCAACAAAGGGGGAGAAAATGTAGTAAGGAAGTGTACAATAAAAAAAATCTTAGGAAAGTAGTGGAAGTTTTTGTCATTGATGTCAAAGGGGGAGAGAATATAGTGAAAAATTCCTTGACATCCAAAGGGGGGAACAATGTTTTGTTGTAAGTGTTTTGCAGGTGTTTCTTCATGCTGTGAAGCTTTGAATTTTGGTTTTGACACTTAGTCATTTTTCACTAAGTGTTGACATCAATGCCAAAGGGGGAGATTGTTGGAATATGGCTTTAGGAGATTTTTTTTGGCTGATAGTGTTGTCATTGATGGCATCTAGAGTCAGTAGCATGGTCTGTAGTTTAGAGGTAGTTCACACCGGCAAGGAAAATAGAAGACAATACTCTATCGACAAAATGTATGTAGAACAGAGTATCTGGTTGGTAAGTTGGTCTGGATAGTTCACCAGATCACTATTTTGTTGTGTGGATCCCCAGGGAATCTTGTTCAACATGTATGCTATCCTATTGGTAAGTTTTGTGGTGTCACAGTAGTTAGGGTACGAGTTTGGAGATTTGGTAGAATAATTTATTGCTTATTTTCTCACTATCGGTAACCTGTTGCGTATGGTGTGTTTTGGATGTATAAGGAGTATGTGTTTAATTATTTCTTATGTTTGGAATTTTGGTTTGGGTCCCTACAGTCTAGCCGACTTATGTGGGTACGCATCAATTATAATTAGTGATTTGGGTCGACATAAGAAATAATATTATATTTTGTTCTAAAGCCAACATACAATAAAATTCTTGTTAGCGAGTATATAAAGGAGATAAAAAAATCTTTTTGAAGTGTGTAGTAGTGTGTGTAGATCAAGAAAAGTGAAGGTGTAAAAGTGAAAATGTACAAAGCAGTGATGTGAGGTAATATCAGAAGATTTGTTTGAACAACAGAAGGGTTTCTGTATGTAGAGCAAAGCATAAGAGTGATCTGGATAAAAGATCTAGAATTTGATTGTGTGCTTCATTGGAACTAAATCCAGGCATTTGTAGATGCTAAACTCTCAGTTCAACATTTTGTTGTAATATCAAATATATTTTGTAAGGCAGTGAGCCTTCTCTTTTGAGCAGTGAGCTCTAGGAAATGTGCCTTTATGCGAGCGCATTCCCCTTTTTATCATACTTCTAACAGAGTATACTTTGTGGATTAATCTCCACCATGGTTTTTCCCCTAATAGGGTTTCCACGTAAAAATCTTGGTATTATGGTGTTGACATTGTCTTATTAATGTGCATGCATGTTTCCTTTTATTTATTTGTTGTGGATGTTATTAGAAGTTAAATATTGTTGTTGATGGTTTAAGATCTATTTTGAGATTCAAAATTGTGGAACACTGATTCACCCCACCCCC
Organism: Sequoia sempervirens; assembly: GCA_007258455.2. Taxonomy (NCBI): domain Eukaryota; kingdom Viridiplantae; phylum Streptophyta; class Pinopsida; order Cupressales; family Cupressaceae; genus Sequoia; species Sequoia sempervirens. Next base: position 8,669 of record VDFB02351511.1, read on the forward strand.
CCTCCCCCCTCTCAGTGTTCCTGGTGTCCAACAATGACATGGTGATAATCCTTCTATGCTCCAAAAATAGATTCCTACCCTTCAAGAGTACAAAAAATACCAATTAAGACATTCTTTTGACCTTCTTCATCTCCAATGTTATAGGGTTCATACTTCCCTCCTTCACTCTTAGGGGGGTCCTTATGTTTATTTATTTTATTCATATAAAATAGCCTTTCAATTTTAATAATTCCTTTTGGGATATTATTGCTCTTTAATTTTATGATATGATTTTCTTCTAGTTCTAGCTCTTCTCTATCAATTTCATCAATTAGTTGTGCTTCAAACATACTAGTATTTGTAATGAAATCCAAAATATGAAAGTCATAGATAAATGATTGATTTTTTTTCACATTATCTAGCACTAATGGTACTAATACTAATTCAATTCAAAATATTTTTAGTCTAGATAAAGTCAAAGGTTCTAAATGGTTGGCTATTTTAGCAAATGTATTAGCCATATGATTCAATTTCCTTGAAATATGTTGAATATTGAGAGAATCAAAACTTTCAATGAGGTATGAACCCTATATCCAAAATTGGACAACCTTTTATAATGAAAAAAATATAATTTTCTAAAAAAAATCACAAGTTTAGAATCACCTTGTACTTTCAATATCATTACTTTCATCTTCAAATCCAATAGTTTCCCATGGATCAATACCTCAACTTTGTGATATTTCAAGCATGGAATGGAATTGTAATTCATAAGGAGAAACTTACCTTGAGGATTAATCAACTCAAATCCTACTTGTGCTCCTTTCTTAGACTTGGATTCGTCAAATTTTAATGTCCACATTTGATCTTTAGGTGTTTCTTTTTCAACACTTTTATTTTTAAATCATCTTGAGATATAATGTTTTCTTTAATTATATCTTTCATAGAAACATATTATTCTTTCACTTTAACTAATTTTTGAAATTTTAATATTTTTATCCTTCTTTTTAACATTTGGCTAAATAAGATAATCATCTTCCTTTTATTTCTCATGTCTAATGTGCAATTATCAAACACATACATGTTCTTCTTTTACTTTCTCTTGATATTTCAAGGAAATAATAATTTTCTCATTTTTGACAACAAGGCATAGTGCACAAGTAGATTTAGAAAGTGCAACATTGTGAATTCTACACTATCTTTTCACCTATATATCTTCCATAAAGATCACCTCATTTTGATGCCACTTTTAGTATTAATGATAAATCTCTGGAAACTCTCTAAATGTCCTTCCTCATCTTTAGAAGAAGATCCATAATCTGATTCAATGAGTATATTTGTGTTAGGAGTCATCTTGATATCATTATCTCAATTTACTTGAAACATAAACATTTCTTCATTATAATAGCTCCAAGAATTTCTTTTATATACTTCAAGTTCTACTTCAAAATACAACACTTCATTGTTTTGATTATATTATGTGATTAGATGCTTTATTCATGGCTCTCTATCAATCCTCATTTGATCAAGAATACCTCTACATAGCATAAACATGTATGATAAGTCTATTAGCACCTATTTTTTCATGCTCCCAATGCAGTTTGACCTTTTAGTTGGTGACAAGACCTTGTGTTTTAGGCCTTTTGGCAATTAGTTGGCCTAACAAAATTAGAATTAAAATTTTGGAATGTATACATTATCCTCAAAATATAGTTGATAATTTTTTTTTTATAAATGATAAGGAGTGTGCAAGCCCAATTATGTGGCTCCTAGATGAGTTTTGATGTCTATTTTAATATGTCAATGTTTTTGAGCAGGCCTTTAAGGTCCCATAAAAAGTTTGATTTTCTCTATTTTGGTGACAACCTAGTTGTTTATTTGCCATCACTAGCTTGTAGTTCTAGTTTCATGATGATATAAAAGGTTTTGGGGTCCAAACCAAAAAATTGTTAAATAGCTTGTTAGAGTGCCTTGTTTATGAAGGAGGTCACAAGAATTGATGTGTTGTGCATGTATAAATGAATGAATAAGGATATACATAACTACAAGTTCCTCTATAATTTTGTTTACTCCTACAAGTTGTATGCACTTGTGGTGTCCATATCATCATTTGACTTGTAAAGAAATTAAATTGTTGGTTCTCTCATGATTTTAATTTTGAAAATCAAAATATTTTTTAAGTGTTTTAAATGTCTTTAAGGGAAGAAATTAATGGTTTCAAGTGTTTAATATCTATTTCAAATTGTGGCCATGGGAAATGGGCAATATTTCTTATATAAATGTTTAATTTGAGTGCAATTTTTTTGTTTAGTGATTCTCTCCCATTGGTTTGAGTTGACATGCACTTGGGCTTCCTTTAAATGTGGAGACAAAGCACTCTATCATAGTTTAGTGCTTCCCTTTCACCTCAAATTTGTGATGCATTGACATGGTACAATGGGAATATCATTGGTTGGTTTTGTGCTGACTTGACAAAAAAGAGTTAAGTGCCATGTTTTGGTCAATATTCACATGCACACTAGGTAATGTTTTATAAGTCATTTATTTCTCTTTAGCTAGCATAAGTTATTCATTGTCCCATTGATGGGAATCTAAGGTGTGTGTAATGTCTCTCCACATGGTTACAAGGAACTTCAACACAATTTTAATCTCTATAATTCAAACTAGCATATTTGTAACGATGACTTGACTTTGTTCTTCACTCGTAATATTTTTGTTTCAAGAAATAATTATTTGCTGCCATTTTTGGTACCATGTCTCTCCTCTCAAATCATATGCAACCAAAACTAGTGCTGAATTTTATTTTTTAAATCATGTGCATAAGTTTAGGGCAACATTTGGAGATCATATGTAAGCCAAATATTGTTATCACTTTATCCAAAATCTTGCGTGAGAAAATTCCAACACCCAAGATGTATTTTTAGCAAAGTTTTGAGCATATCTTAATTTCTACTAATGTTTAAAACAACATACAACAAATTCACCAGCAACAATTTATGATGGAAAATTCACCACCAACAATTCATTACTGCAAAATTCATCAGCATGACAATTCACTGCACAAAAAATTAATTGCATGAATTTTTGGAGGTTAATTTTTCATGACGGTGAATTGGTGGTAGCAGTGAATTTTCCCGCGGTGAATTATTGATGGTGAATTTTCTGTCGGGTGAATTGCTAGCGTTGAATTTTCCTAGAGCCATTTAAAACACCGCCACACAACACAATCTTACCTGCTGTGCTTATTATCAACCTCATTTTTGATATGTAAAATGTCTAATAATATAAAAAATAACTTGTAGATGTATTCCAAACTCAAGAAAATAAATCTAATGATTTGTCAAAATAAAGTGAGAATATTTAGAGGTCAAATATATTATTATTTCATGTTTGTATTATAAAATGGATTGTATAGATACAAGAATGACTAGTTATAGGAAAAATATTAAGGAAGAAGGTTGCCAACAAATTATTTGAAAAAATGTCAATATTTTTTGTAGTTGAAAATTGATGAGTTTGAGAATTAATATATCATGTCAAATGGAATTTTTTTACTTTCAAATTGCATGGGTAACTTTTGTGGGGTGATTTATTTTGTTTTCCAAGTGAAAATACAACAATAAATTAATTTTTACATGTAGGTAAAAGAGTTGCACAAGAATATAAGTGAAATGTGCTAACTGTAAAATCTGCCCCTCAGGCACTACAATTTTTTTAAAATACAATTAGCAACAACTACCAACTTAATCGACCAAGAATATTTGTCTAAATTTGAAGTGATAATTACAAAAGTTCTTCATTCATCAAGGTGATAATAATTCAACATCACCACTTATACGCTTACACCCAAAAGTGCCAAGCTCCTATGATCAACGCCATCACCAGACCCATACCTAAACCTCGAGGGTTCATGACGACCCTGCCTATGTATCCCCTCATGGTAATCAGAGGCTTTGTAGTTCGCCCAACCATGTTAGAGGGAGTCCATTCTCTCCTCTTGCATGAGATCTTTGATCTCACTTTTAACCCATGATTATTAATTAAGTACATGTAAGCTATCAACCTAGCCAATTATAATATAATGATAATAACCTTGCCATCAAGTGTAGGGTCCATAACAAACATTAGTGTACAAACATTCACAATATTCACAAGAGGGCTTATCATACCATAATCCCAAAGATCATACAAAAAGACTACCATGAGCATACCTCCATATACAAAAGCTGACTAGCTCATAGACATCCTAAGTACAATAATAATTGGATCATACACAAATCACAAGTACAATGGTGATTAGCTCATATGTACATCACAAGTACAACTGTGATTGTCTCATTTTCACATCAAAAGCACAATAGTGACTAGCTCATACACATATCACAATTACATTGATGGTTGGCTTCAACATACATCACAAATACACAATAGCAAGCTCTAATATACACCACATACAAAATGACTAGCTCCAACATACATCACATATACATAGTGACAAGCTCTAGTGTACATCATAGCTACATAGTAACGAGCTCCAACAAAGATAACATACACATAGTGATTGCCTAACATATCCAAAATGGTTGAATAACACATGTCCATAATACATCCCAAATAGAAAAGAATATCGGTGCATTGCACACTACACCATGGGTCCCATCCTTTCTTTTAGTCTTCTATACTGAAAACTAGGAAGAGGATTTAGTGCATCCAATACTGCATCGTGGGTCCATCCTCAACCCTATAAGGCAAAGTATACAATCTAAAAACTTGGAAGGGGGTTTAGTGCATCCAAAACTACACCATGAGTTTTTCCACCATCCCAAGTCTTTCCACAAGTAGTGAACCTACCATAGCCCAGTGGATTCTGACTTGAATTGCCTATAGGCCACTGATGACAAGTCTATCCACCCAGGAAGAAGTAGCTACCAACATATACCACCTTGTGACCTTAGTGATATTATCATCTATCTTCTTCACAACCTGGGTAACACTTAGCATCGATCACTTTCATTCCTTCAATGAAATCCAGTGAACCCCCTCCATACAACGATTATCCACAAATTACTATTACCCACATGGATGGGTAGCTACTCGTGAAAATGTTACAATATCATAACCATGGCAGCCCATAGCAACCTTCACCTTTGTGAACCAAGTGAATTTCAGCTAGTCCCTAGCAATAGCCTAGACATCATTCATTGGAGCGATCCAATGACTACCTATCACTACTCAAATATCTCAAAGGTTCACACTTGGGTAGGCCATACATAACATGAATCACAATCACAATGAATAGATACATGGGCCTATACATAGAGACCTCTAGATATGGAGTCAGTTTTCACAACACATGAAAGTTACATGGAACCAACATGAGATGGCCTTTACCCAAAATATACATATAATCAAATACCAATTATAAAGTAGTTTAACCCCTTACTTCATTTGTTTACTATTCAAAAGCACGTCATGTATTAAATATATGTTATTAAATTTCCTTAACTTGTTTCATACCCATATAGTACCCATTTTAGTGTCAAACCGAAGCTTATGAAGGAGGAAAGGTCAAACAAGTTAAGAACAACCCCAAACCCCAGAGTTATCTATTTGAACCCTCCCCCTTTGTACTTGAGGCCACTCAAAAATCCTTCACCCAAGGATTGCCTAGGTACCCACTTTCAAATGGATTAGAGTCACACATAGTTCTCCTTACCATATCTATCAAAGGTTGCATATAACTATTTCCCATAATCAAGGTTTTTTTAACACTCCCTCTTTAAAGTTCATATTACTAGGTTATCTTATGGTTAAAGATTTGACCTAGAATTCTCTTCCATTTTATTTCCCTTAAAGTTCAAACATAACTTGCATGCTAACAACAAATATTTATTCAACAATTAAGATTACTTCTTTAAGTATTCTAATTTCTCACTGCTTTCACGTACTCAACAACACCATCAAATTAAAATATAATTTCCTTGTATTAAGCATGCAACAATCTAGTGTAACTATAGTTTTAGTTTCATCAATAACGTCCTTATCCACTTCATTAATAAGTTATTGATTGTCATGGATCAATTAAGTAAGTATTGAGCGAGTAAGGCAATACTGATAAGAGATTAAAAAGGGTAGTGATGCCCTCACATGTCTAGGCCCAATAAGATGTGCTATTTACACAATTTAGCAAACATAGCGGTGAAATATTATGTTATCCCCTAGAAAGATAAATTTTAAACATACTAATATTTAATATGCTCACACTATCGAATAAAATACATCCCTTTAGACACCAAAATCACTCATTATTTAGCCCTTGTTAACAATGATTAATTAAAAGTTGGTTATGTGTGTGTACAACTTACATTTTTTTGAATTTACATAAATATACACCAAGCTATACGCAGCCATGCTCACATACATAACCCCACATATATAAATATATTTAAAGTTCTAGGTTTAAGAATTATGATTTGCTTGACTATCATATATTTATGGTTTGAATATTGAGCTTATGCATTGATAATAATTATAATTCTTTGTACAATATCAATTCTCATGATTAAATGGACTAACACATTTCATTGAGGCATTTTTCCAAAAAGTTCACATACCTTGTTTTTGCTTGCATATTTTCCACTTATGAGAATAGGAGAAGTGATATACTAGAAATTTATTTTTGGGGCATGACTTTTTGTTGTAGTCTTCAATCCGTATGCTTGGTCTCCTAATACCCCTTTCACCCACACCCACTCAACCATGCCTCAGTTCTTCCTTTTCATGTCTCTCTGCTCTTTATCTCTTGTGTGCTCTATGCATTCCTTCTCCATGCATTTTTATGGTCTCTTTGATTTTTGATGGATGTTCAAGCCTATAACAAACCTTCCTCCTAGCTTAGACAAGGAGAATGATGGCTATGATTGTGGAACATGGATTTCACACCTTCCAATAACATTTTATTGAAAGTTCTTTAGCCTTTTAACAAATCCATTTCATGCATATATGGCCTTGCATGGTAGTTTGTCCTTCCCAATTTTCTTTTTCCTTCCCAATTTTCTCCCCCATAATTCTCTCTTCTTGTTCTTTATTTTATGTGTTCCATCTCCCTATGCTTTCTTTGTTCCTGCCCCTTTCTCTCTCCCTCTCTCTCTCTCTATGTGATTCTTTGTGTAGTCTCTCTCTTGCACAATTTTGGTGCCTTCCTTAGAAATTTTTCCCACGTTCCCCAAAATTGTGCTTTTCTCCAACTAAAGAAGTTACAGAGGTTGAAGAATCCCAGGTGCGTCTTTTTCTCATGCCAAACCCTCCCTCTTTCCCCTCCACTACTGGTGTTCTGAAGGATTTTCTTCAACCCATGCTTGCCTCAACCTTGGTCACCTCTATTCCTTGCCTTCCTCTATATTTTCCTTCCTCTATCTTTCCTCCAACTCGTCCATCTTGCAGTCATTTCCTTCCAAAAATAGTGTGTCTCCACATGAAACGGTTACGGGGGTTTTGAAGATTGCCAAGCATCTCTTCTCCACATGACCTGCACAATTTTCCAACCAAGTAAAGGCTCGCCATGCCATATTAATGGTATGGACACCCCTTTCCTTCTCATGAACCATGTACTTTCTTCAACACATCTCAATACCAATCTATCCCTTCACGTGAATGGTTGAGGAAATGGTAGGGCCGCCATACCACCATACCATATTAATGTGTGGTTTCCCCTTGATTAATTATTTTCATTATTTTTAATTTTTTTCCCCCATCTTCCTTGTCCAACGTATATATCTCTAGTGGAGGATGTGACATCCTCCCCCTTGGGATAAGCCGTCTCAACTTATTAGAAGGTTAAATTTGTTAATTTCTTTAAAATTTTAGGTTGCTATCGAACCCCTTATTCTTGCCTCTCAAGTGGTTCCATGTTGACTAATTTGGCCAATTTGGAATAAACTTAATAATATTTAGAAGGGTTCTTACTAAAAATATACCCTCAGGTAAGTATTTTTTCTTAATCCAATCCTCCATTTTTAATTTATAGGTTGATATTTCTTAAAAGGTGTCTATACTATACCATTGGTTACACACATTTACTAATTAACCTTAGTAAGGTATCAAAGTACCATGCCTCAAAAACTTATTTTGACCATTGAGTAATAAGGTAGTCAAAACTATCCATTCAAACATACACCCTTTGTTACTGGCATTTTATGTTCTTGGCATTTCATGCTCATACCCTAAGAGGGATTTTCATACTCTTAAATATGCAATGAAAATTTTCCTCATGAAAAGGGTTAAAAATAAAATCCAACAAGTGAGTTAGGGGAAGTAGCAATCATGCAATGCTTATCCTTCCACTATGCACTCTAATTTTCATTTACAATTTGTATATCAAAATTCTCTTTTCACCCATTCAGGTTTCATTTTTAGTTAGGTCTAGCCATCCATTCTTAGGAGGTTAAAAGTCAATTTAAGTTATTCAAAACAATTATATACACATCAAAGGACCAACTTGGTTAGGGTCAACTAATAGTGTGAGGTAATATCATTTAGTCTAGAGTTAAGTGAGCTTCAAAGGTCTATCGTTTGAACCTGGTTGCTTTGATACCAATATAAAATCCACCCTCATACACTACAATTTTTTATTTTTAAATACAATTAACAACAACTACCAACTTAATTGAACAAGCATCTTCATCTAAATTTGAACTGCTAATTACAAAAGTTCTCCATTCATCAAGGTGATAATAATTCAACATCACCACTTATATGCTTACACCCAAAAGTGTCAATCTCCTATGCTCACAGTCATCCCTAGACCTAAACCTAAACCTTGAGGGTTCATCATGGCCTTTGCACTTTCTTTGGCTTGTAAATAAATCATAATAGATAATCACGAACTCACCCAAATATCTAATATGCTCTTGTGATCCATCAAGATACCTATAACAATAGCCAAGGTGACCGCCATCTCAAGAAATAATTTATTTCATCCTCCAACATGTGACCTATGGAAGAAGAGGAACAAGCCAAGGTGAAGATGCAACAATCCAAAAAATATAAGCATCAAATCTAAGTTGTAACAAATGATCCAACTTATAGAAATTTTAGCATGAATAGGCTACAAATTAAAGATTTGAGGCTAAGTTTCTTGAGATTTGTATTTATACCCCATTATGAGTGATAAGGGGATTTCCAATGCTTATGTAGTGGATTACAAATGGTTTTGATAGAATAAAATATATAAAATTAAATATGTTCACATATATACATCATATATAATAACACCTTTGACACCCATTAGATCAACATGTAGTAGATCTCAAATTCTCATATCTCATTATATATTTGTCTACATCATATTTCCAACATAGGTTATTAAATTGTAGTATCATTCCACTTAAGAGAAACATGCTAACATATTTACCAAATCTCTTGCATCAGTGAAGTTTGAATGTTTTCAAACTTCCTAAATTTATTCTCTTAAGAAAACATTGTAATAAGAGGGGATTGTTGAAATAAAATATTATAAATCTTATCATTAACAATAATAATATCATGATTAACATTGGTAGTTTGTTGGGTAGTAGTTGAACAATTTTCTTCAACCAACTTTAATAATTGTATAGATTTCTTGTCATCAATAATACCATTGTCACACATATTTGATGTTCAATTATAACATCATATGAAGGCAAAAATAAACAAGGTACATCACTAAGGAAATTATCACAATCTTCCTTGTTAGCTATATTATGAAAAGAAAGGAATGTATTGAAGGGTAAATTACTATCATTAATTATAGGAGTATAATAAATGTTTGAATAACTATCAGTAGTCATAGATTAAGGTTCACCCTGATGCTAAGCTAGTAAAAACTGGTATAGACTAAGTACTTATTCTTTATTTGTATTTTTTCTGAATAAGTTCAGTACAGTTTTCATTGTGTTGGAGTGCAACTTCTAGAGTGAGGGAAGCAGAGTGTAATAACAATTATATGACTGATATGAGAATGTACAGTTTTTGTGTCTTTTTATTTTTTCTGAGCTGTTATTATTAATTGTTTCATTTAGGTGTTAGCTTCCAAGGTTTTTATTTGAGTTGGAGAAATGAGTGGTTGGAGGAGAAACCAATCAAGGAAAGGTGGTCCACAATGGACACCATCGAATTTTCCTGAGGAGGAGGTTATGGATATCTTTCGTCCCAGAAAAACAAAAGGTACAGAAAGTGAAATGCATTTATATTTTGTAGTTTGAGCCATTTTTAATGTTCATTTCTTTGGTCCTTTTTCTAGATGTTATATGGCGTATACTCTGACTTGGTTCCGAGCATTTGGGGATGTTTAGTCTTTTTTCTTGTTAAATCTCAGGGGAAGTTATGGGTTCTGTATATTGCAGTATGGAGTGAGTGTGCTTGGACTAATATGGGTCAGATTTAAGGTCTATTTGTATGCATAATATATTGTCTAACTCATATTTGAATGTTCTAGCTATCTGGATACCATCGATACCTTCGTGGGAAAAGGAGTTTTGCAAGCAATCTGTCAGTCTTCCATGGAAAGAACTTTGTGAGGTAAAGAAATACACAATTTTCTTTCCAGAAATAGAGAAGTGGAATGATTCAGCAGTTTTTCTGTCAGTCTTCCATGGAAAGAACTTTGTGAGGTAAAGAAATGCACAATTTTCTTTCCAGAAATAGAGAAGTGGAATGATTCAGCAGTTTTGCAAGCAATCTGTCAGTCTTCCATGGAAAGAACTTTGTGAGGTAAAGAAATGCACAATTTTCTTTCCAGAAATAGAGAAGTGGAATGATTCAGCAGCAGAAGAGGCTTTTCATGTTGCCAAAAGGAGGTATTTTGCGAAGATTAATGGCACTCGTTGTGACACACCAGAAGTTGATCCCAATGCATATATTGATGAAGTTGATTGGAATTCACTTGACTTGGGAGATGTTGACTGGCCAGAGGGACATGGCTCTGATTCAGAAACTGAAGAAAATTGTGCTAAGATAGAAAGTCTGCCAGATTTATATCAAGATATGACAACATCTGAGAAGGAGGGGTATGAAAAGAATAAAAGCCAATGGAAGGAAAGGCCTTTTGGATATGGGCATATCTACTTTCCTGAAATTCTTGAATCACGTACTATTATTTGTAAGGTTGTTGACCTCTATACTGCTCAACCTCAAATTATTAATCACTGGAAAGTTGATTTGGGGTCAGAAAGTTTCAGAATGCCAATGCCGTGTGCAGCCAATAATGAGTTTGGAGTTTCTGGGTGGGGTTCAGAGTTTGAGCATGAGAAGGAAGGGATCATGTGTCTCTCAACTGTTCTTCCTTTGGTTTGTAATAGCATTCAAAAGAAAAAATGGAGAAAGAAAAATCAAAATAAAAGGAGTAAAGATCAGAAAAGAGATCAAAATTATATGAATGCAAATAAGAATTGCAGGACTAGACCCAAAAAGTGTAAAAACAGTGGTTTACAAACACCCTATATTCTGCTGAAAATGCGCTAACCCCCTTGGAATTACAAACACATATTTTGTGAATAAGTTCAGTATAGTTTTCATTGTGTTGGAGTGGCAGCGTGTAACAATATATGACAGTTGTATTACTTCTAGAGTGAGGGAAGCAGAGTGTAATATCAATTATATGACTGATATGAGAATGTACAATTTTTGAACATCTGTAATAACAATTATATGAGTGTAATAACAATTATATGACTAATACTTGATTCTAATTTTATTATTTAAATTGGTTCCTGAAACAAAGAGATTTATCATTATATGTTCTGTCACTGCTCATTCATTATTGACTCAGTTTCAGACTGACATTGAATAGTAGAGAAGTTTTATATACTTTGCATGGGCTAATCTTTATACTTTAAAGTAGATATATCTGATATGTTTTAAAACTTTAGCTTCTTTTAGTTTGTTTATCTTATATAAAGATACTTTTTATTTATTTGTATTTAAAAAAGTCAAATATTATTTTTTATTTTTATTTTTTTAATAGCCAACCCTTCCTACTGTAACCAAAATCTAGAAAAAATTTGCAATATGCATTCCCATACCCATCCCTGTTTATGTCTCCCCATCCCTGCAACTCTGCACTCTAAATTTCAGCACATGGTATGCAGATTCTGCACTCTATTTTGACAAAAATTGTCTAACTTAAACTTAGATCAAACCCAAAGCAGGAGTGCCCTAACTTGAATACACAGAAAGTTTAAAGTATGGAAAAAGAAAAATAATTACTTTGAATTAAAAATATGCCTGCAATCTGGAAAAAAATATCAATTATTCTGGAATATCTCAGCAGCACATTTCTGCAGTTTTTTTCTTAAAATTAGTGATACCGAGGATTAATAAATAACCCAAGAACCCGGCACACAAAATCTATTTATTTTTAGAATTTTAATCACCAAAATTTGGCCTAAAAATATCCAGCTGCCCCACATAAAATAAAATAAAACTAAACTTAAAATAGGTATTGCAGCTGCATGTACAATAGCCTTTAAAATATGACAAAAATGCCTAAAGAGAACAGGGTAGATATTTTTTTCTTCCTAATGGTTTTAAACATTCGTTTTGTTGGGACTCTGAATATCTTGATAGCTTTTCTCATTCAGTAGATGTTTGGCTCTGGTTCGATCTCCCTTGGCTTGGCAATTACCATTAATCTCAAGGATTGATGGTTATCCATCTATAATGGATATCGATTTTTGCTTAAATTGTGTGTATAAAGCTATGACTCAATTACATGCTTATTTAGTGAAGACCCGTTGTATTCCCCAATTTATACTTTGTGGGTCTCCAGTGCAAGGAAATGGAGTTGGGTGGACAAGTTATTGAGTTAGATATGAGTTACTTTTGAAAATAGACTTCAAGATATGGGTGAGGACGTTAGTTCAGCCTTGTCACAACTGAAACATCTCAAGTATTTGGATTTGAGATATAATTTTTTTTAAGCATTTCAAGTATTTCTCTTTGACTGCTAATAATTTTTTATATACTTCTTTTACTTCATGTTTGGCCTCTTTTAATAACTTGTCCTATCCAAAGTTTAGAGACAATGGGATGTCAGGACCAATATCTGATCGGATGGGGAACATGAGCAAATTAACTTCACTTGATCTAAGTTCCAATTGGTTAAATGGTTCCATACCTAGGAGTTTATCAAAGCTTCATTTCCTTCAATACCTTGACGTCTCTAGAAATCACATTATGGGTATACCCGAAGCTATCTCAAATCTCACCAACCTTAGACAACTGGATTTTAGCAGCAACTACTTGACTGGTAGGATTCCTTCAAATTTATGGGACATGCCTACTAATGTGAGAAGATGCCATTTTCAAGGGCGATCCAAATATATCCTATATTGAGATGTGATATTATAGATGAGCCATAGAGTATCTAACCACCATTCATATGTGGTCAGCAAGTTAAAACCTTCCTCTAGAACACACACCTTTCCCCCTGGGAAAATGTGACACGGTTGTTTATCTCCAATTAAGTCTGGGTTTCTAAATGATTTATCTTTGTTACCATGTTGTTTGTGTTTCCTCTGTTTTTCTCTGTGACTAAGATGCATGTCTTTGTAGAGGATTCAAAAGCTAGTCCAACGAAATGTTGTGTTGATCTAAGCTCAACATGATGGGGAAAACATTTTCCATGTTCTGCTAAAACAATTGCCTAAACGAAAGTGGGATTTTCTGTTCTCGCCCTCCAACAAATATTACTGAGGAGATTCTTGCAACTGTTCATCACATTGCGACCAAGAACTCCCAAAAATTCTATTAATGAGAACATATAGTCTGAAAATGACATGCTGGAGTTAAAATTTCACTCAAGCAACCTCCCAAGATATTTTTCTAGTAGTGGAGTCGACCAGTGCCAGCAAATCTATATCTAACATTGCCAAGACTCTAACAGACACATAACCATGAAAACGTTCAATTGTAACAGAGGAAAGGGTATGACACTATAAATCCATTTCAAAGAGGTTCAAGAAGCAAAGAACATTTTTGTATCATATTAAATTTATAATGCATGGAAGATACTTCTTTGTGTTGCACTCTGCAATTTCTGTCCGTGTCTCCACAACACCATACAAATGTACGTTAGCTCGGTCGATTTTACAGTTGCTGGATAGAAATCAGTTCCATCTAGGAAAATGAAAGATACATAAGGTAAAAGGTGAATCAAATTGCTGAAGGTAAACTCCTCAAGACAGTTAAATTTCCCATAGGAATAGGATTCTATAATGGCTCATGGCAATTAAGTTATGAGGAGAAATCTTCTCCGCTTACCCACAAGAAACTTATGAATATCTAATGGGCAAAACAACTCTTAATAAATTATGAGGAGAAATTGTCACATCCATATCAGCGATGACCTCTTCCACGTGGAAATTTTATGGTCAACAACATACACCTTGGATTCCACACCAAGGGAAAAAGAAAAATAAAATAATAATTATGCGGAGGCCTCTCTTTATTTGAGAGTGCCAAGCAAAAAAAAAAAAAAAGTTGAAAGGGCCCAACAGCCCTAGCAAGTCGGTTAAACAAATCTCAGCCGTTCATCGTCTTCCCTCATTTTTCGCCACTTTTCACTGCTTTCCCCACCCCTATTGGTTTCTGCTCCAATTTGGCAATTATCCCTCTCTCTCTCTCTCTCTCCCTCTCCTTTCTATCCCTATCTCTCCCTCTCTCTCGCTCACTATCACTTCCTATTTGTATATCTCTCCTCTCTATTTATCTCCCTACCTCTTTCTATCCTTATCTCCCCCTCTCCCTTTGTATCTCCCTATCACTCTCTCATTCTATATATCCTTATCTCTACCTCTCTTTTATTCACTCCATCTCTCATGCTCTATATATCTTATCTGTGTATCTCTCTCTTCTCTCTATTTATTCTTATCCCTATATCTCTACCTCTATCTCTCTCTCTATCTCTCTCCCCATCCCTCTCTATCTCTCTATATATCCCTCTATTATATCACTTCTCACCCCCTTTCTATCTAAGCTTGTTGATAATGGAGCCTATTCTCCCTCTTCCTCTCTCCTTTTATCTTCATCTCTACCTCTATCTTCATCTCGTCCCCTCTATATCTAGACATTTTCTCCCTCTCTCTACCCATCCATCACTCTCCCTCTCTCCCTCTCTATATAGTTATCTCTTCCATCTCTATTTATCCCTCTCTCCTCTCTCTTTATCTATCCCTCTCCTCTCCATATCCATCTCTTTCTTCATCTCCATATCCATCTCCATCTCTATCTTCCTCTCTATCTCTTTACCCTATCTCTATCTCCTTACCCCCCTCTTCTTTTTCTCTTTCCCCTATATCTCTCCCTCTTTTTATCCCTATCTCACTCTCTCTCCATCTCTCCCTATTGCAAACATAACATGAGCTTTTTCATAATGGAGCCTCATTATCTTCCTAATTCATAGGTTCTACCAATTGACCTCATGTACTACACAAATATATGCAAAAAAATAAACCAACTTTTTTCCTAATTGACCTTCCACACCTCTTCAACATACCCATTGCACACCAAGGTGTGATTGCTAGTAATAAAAAGAGTTGATTGAGGAAATGGCAAGTAGGATGTAAGGGGTGTCGTGCCATAAATAAGGCATGGACACCATGTGAAGTTAAGGACATCCCTCACAATTAATGGGAGTTGTGTCGCCAAAAAATATGTTCTTGGACATTTTTATGCTCATTTGGGTCTTCCTTATGGATTTTGGCTTGATTTTGTCTAGATTTACTGTTGTAATGTGGTCAACACATTCACATTAAGTCTTGGACCCTTTGTAAATCAATAAGAATTCTAGGATGTCTTGTAAAAGTGTTGTGAAGTTTTGTAACCCACTTTCACACTTTTGTAGGACCTTTTTCATTATAATTTACTTAAATAACCCCATTTTATCACTTACCAAGCCTTATTTCAAAGTGTTATAAAGAGTTGTAACAAACTTTCACGCTTTTCTAGGCTTGTCATCAATAATTTTACCTTTTCTTATGTTTAAATGACCCCTTAATACACTTTCCGACCTTATTTAAGTGTGTTTTGGAGAATAATCTCGTTAAACATCATTAAATGCACTTTAATTTCCGACACCCGGTAAAATTGCCCTGGTGGGACCAAGTCACCACCTAGGGTGACTTAGTCCCACTGGGCACAAAAATCAAAATTATTATAAATTTCTGGCGAGATATTATTCTCTTAACCTTAAGGTCGCCCTGTGATGTGTTATTTTCAGAAAATTTTGTAAAATCAAGTATAAATAAAGGTTTTTCCACTCATTTTCACCCCCATTCATCTAATAATTCATTCTCAAGCAATTATCAAGCATTCTAGACATTATCAAGTCTCCATTGGAGCATCCACTTGCATATTTTTAGATTTCTACATCAAGGGTTTGGTGAGTTGAAGTATTGCATGTTCATTCATCATTCTCTCTTTATTTCATTTCATTATCAAGGGTTTGATTACCAAACCGGGGTTTGACCAAGGCAAACCCCTATTTTCTAACCCTTAACCATTTTCCCCCTCTTTGCATGTGTGTTTTGTAGGTCTTGTATGCAGATTTGTCAAAGAGAAAGGTGTTAAAAGATGTTGTCAACTCATCAAATTCATTCAAGTCAACAAAGCCCTAAGAGAAGCTTGGAGACCTCTTTCAGCCCAATTTTTGTAGATTCAAAACTAGACACCTGCCAAGAAGAGGAGTACAGATCGAGAGCTACAGAGTCTTGTCCTGAAATTCCTGAAAGTTGAAGATGGACTAAGTCGCCATTAGTGATAAATTAGTCCTATGAATGGTGATCCTAGACCTGCACAAACATGAGGAACAAACACATTATTAGTCCAATAAGTAAGTTAGAAATATCATTCTCCATAAAATTCATTTGAGATATCAAGAACAAGAAATAAGTGAAGAACATGAATAAAAACTATCTAATCTTGCTCAAAATAAACAAATTCTCAATCCCATGGGGGAATTGGTGCCATTTTGATGTGGAAAATGGCCCTTTCCCAATTCCTTGCAAGTTTGATGATCAGTGGTGAAGATTTGATGCTCCTTGGTGAAATTTCTCCATAACCTAGCTATGAAATGATGAAAATGGATGGAATGGATGAAGATTGATCAACACATGAAAATTATAACCTTGCTCAAGTTGTGGATGAAAATGCCTAAGATTATGAATGAACTTGTGGATCCAAAATCTAAATGAGAGCCTTCTATTTATAGAAGGGAATGATGGAAAAATAGGAAAAATGGATGAATGTGGGATCAAACACCAACCAATAGCGCAATTCCACTTGTCAACATGTGAGTGGACAAAGGTGGAGCACATTTGGATGAATGTGCACATTAATGCAATTAGGTGAAATTTCAAATTTGGAGAAGTGACAAGTTGGAGGGAGAGAAGAAATGAATTAAATGCCACTTGGCTCAAAAAAAGGACATGTAAGAGGCCTTTAATGCCTTGTTGGATGGACAAGTCCTTTTGGGGGGAGAATTCAAATTTGAGGAATATTCCCACTTTGATGCTTTTGAATGAAAAATGAAGATTTAATAAATCAATTAAATGGATTTTCATGAGCAAGTGGCAAATGCTAGAGGATTTGATGGATTAGGATTAACATTAATCATGATTTGATTAATTAAGATGAAGATTAGTTGATTTGACAATTTGACTTGGACTTTTGAATTAATTTAAATCAAAATGAGAGGAAAATGATTATTAGATTTAATTAAATAAAGTTGGATTTATTTAATTAAAAAGGGATGATGTTAGACTTAATCAAATAAATGTTAATTTATTTAATTAAAGGAGATGACTTTAGAGATTAAAATTAAATAAACTGAATTATTTAATTAAAAGAGGGACTATAAGATTAATTAAACAAAGTGATTTATTTAATTAATAGGAGATGATGACTTAATCAGATAAAATTGATTTATTTAATTAAGAGGCGAAATGTAATCAGATTTAATTGATAAAGATTATTTAATCAAATGGTTGTCTAAAAGAAGATGATTCATGATGAATTGGTGTTAGTAAGCCAAGATCCCAGGTGTATAAAAGATCAATGATATATTTTTTAAATTGTCTACGATCCCACTACCGGGCCTAAAAGTGTTTCTACATTTTTTGGATACCCATTTGGCTGAAATCTGTTTTAGCATAATTTCTTTGAAACATGACTAAGTCGCCCAGCTTGGCGTAGGTGTCCTAGTTGGCCACAACAGAAAATTCTACAGGATTCTAGAGCCTATGTGCATCACATTCTAGTTCCAGGTGCACCTATCCAATCTCATTCATTTTTGTTATTGTTTGTTTACATTCTTTGTTTATTTTTGCATATCATAATGTGTTTTCAAACAACTTGTATTTCTTAGGTTTTACATTAATAGTTCATTTCGTTTATCATTTTATTACATTTAGACATTGCATTTAGGCATATTGCATTCATGCATTTAGGCATATTTCATTCATATTTGTATTAGTTTTGAATGGGGCCATTACACATTTTGGCCTACCTCTCCTTTTAGGTGAAAAACCCTAGAAGTGTTAGAGAATTGTGGGTACCAAAATTGGTGTCCACATTTTGGTGAACCCGACTTTAGAAAATTTTACTTCAGATTTTAAGTGCATTTACATCCTAGGAATAACTTGCATCAATATTGCATTAGGTTTTGCATTATTTGCATTCTAGGGTTTTCCAAATTGCATTAGTGAAAACTCATATGGCTTGCATTTTGCATTACATTTCATTGAAAATCAACAAAATTCTCCATTTTCATACTGTACCTACATCTGAAAATCTAAAAAAATAAAATTCTATTTAAAAATTCTAAATAATCTCAAAAAAATCACAACCTAGACTAATTCACCACATTGGGCGACTTAGTCCTCTTACACATTCTACATAGTAATTTATTTCATTTTTAGATCATCTTCTACGTTTCTATTTTATGTTATTGCATTTATGTTACAGTTTTGAAATTTGCAATTTTATCCAATTTCTTGCACTTAGTTTCCTTTCATACATTTACATCATGGCTATGTGTTTTAATAAATTTTGGATGTCATTAAAATCCTTAGTTGACATGTTAAGTTGTGCCTTTGGAACCAATCCTAATGACCTTGAGCTTCCTCAGGCTCCTTCAACTCCTCATGAATGTCCTCCTAGTGATGTTGACATCATTGGAGAAGATGATGATAGCATGAATAAGTTCCTAAATGAATGTTTTGACAACCTTGAAGCTAATGCATCCTTTTATCCATCCATGAAACAACAAGACCTTCTTACAGTACCACCTCTTGATATGTTTGGTTACTTACATCTTGTAACAAACAAAGGACCTAATTTCCCTCCTTCAGGTGAACCTAGTTCTTCTAAAACAACCCCTCAACCATTCTATGATAACAAAGTCACTAATACTCTGATCAACCTTGAAGAAACATATGGCAAAGGTTTTAGCATTTTAAGAAAACAAGGATGTGACACAACAACTAAACATGACATTCATCAACTTTTAGGACAAATCCAAAAGATGAAAATACAATAGGGTTAGGATATCAAGATCCTCCTCATAACATCAAGCCTCCTAGAGAATATTGGAGACTTCGTGTTGATGGCACAATAATCTTTGATTCCCCTCTCAATATGAATGTCCTTCCTCATGAACAACCCTTACATGATAACAATGACAAGGATGATAGGATCACTTTGGGTCCTCCTTCTCCTCCTTCAATTAAAGAAAAGGGTGAATCTAGCAAACACAAGAGGCCTTACAAGTTACACACACTAAAAGTTTCCTCTCCGTCCACCACCTGAATGTGAAAGAAATTGCAAATCTTTTGCTAAACAAAAGGACTCATATTAATGCCACCTATGAAGTTGGTGTGATATATAAAGACGCGTTCCACATTGTTTCATATGTTGTTTTGGTTTGGTGAGTGTACTTAATTAAGAAAGAACTTCTAAGCAGAAGTATCATTTAATTGTTATCCAATAATCCCTTAAATCACCAACGAACGCCTTATCCTATAATAGTTGTAGAACATTCTCTTCTCACTATTACATGACCCTTCCCATCACCTACCTTAGCTCATTCTTATCTCGCACTTAGTGGGGACAAGAATTTGATAGCCTTGTCCTAGTAATACGTTTTTCATTTTCCCTTAGCTATG
Source organism: Sequoia sempervirens (assembly GCA_007258455.2). NCBI lineage: Eukaryota > Viridiplantae > Streptophyta > Pinopsida > Cupressales > Cupressaceae > Sequoia > Sequoia sempervirens. Next base: position 28,843 of record VDFB02351511.1, read on the forward strand.
TTATTCACCTTCTACTTATACCAACTAAGATTGGGAGGTGGATGACTTGCTTGATGGTCGACTTGCATTTTCCTTACTAGTCTTTTGCATTTTCTTTTTCTTTTTTCTTTTGTGTGTGTGTATGTGTGTATCATATTCCCCCGTGATGTTCTGTTTGATTTTCTCCTTCTCTTTGTGACATTCCTATATTTGTACCTTCATTCTTCTATATGTCATGCATTGCTTTTTCCTTTTTCTTTTTCTTGTGTTTTCCTTTTGGGGATGACGCAAGGCATTGAGGCTGAAATGTTTTTTTTTCATGTTGACCCAAAAGGCCTCTTTTCTTTTTCTTTTCCTTTTTCTTTTTTTCTTTTTCTTGTGTTTTCCTTTTGG
>VDFB02351512.1:4357-22553 GCA_007258455.2 Sequoia sempervirens
AGGGTAGAGGGTTGGGCGATTAAGGGATGAGGGTTGAGAATCGAGGGTTGAGGATCCAAGAATTGGCATCCTAACTTGGCCTGCTTGAAAAAACTAGTCCAAGAAATGGGGTCTCTAGGTGATTTTTTTTCAAACAAGCCAATTTAGGATTCCAATTTCACCCACTAGCTTGCCAATTTAGTGAAATTGGCAATGTAGTGGCCTGTTTGAAAAAATGGGTCCAAGAAATGGGGTCTCCCAGTGATTTACATCACCGGGAGACCCATTTCTTGGAATCTCATTGTCAATTTCATAGAATGCTGAGCTAGAGAGAGTGAAAATTGGCATCCTAGAATGGCTGTTTCAAAAAAAATGGGTCCAAGAAATGGAGTCCCCCTCGGGAGACCCCATTTCTTGGACCCATTTTTTCAAACAGGCCACTACATTGCCAATTTCACCCTCTAGCTTGCCAATTCGGTGAAATTGGCAATGTAGTGGCCTATTTGAAAAAATGGGTCTAAGAAATGGGGTCTCCTGGTGATTTACATCACCGGGACACCCTATTTCTTGGACCCATTTTTTCAAATAGGGCAATTTAGGATGCCAATTTCACCCTCTAGCTTTCCAATTCGATGAAATTGGCAATGTAGTGGCCTATTTGAAAAAACAGGTCCAAGAAATGGCCTATTTGAAAAAACGGGTCCAAGAAATGGGGTCTCCCAGTGATGCAAATCACCATTAGACCCCATTTTTTCAAACAGGGCAATTTAGGATGCCAATTTCACCCTCTAGCTTGCCAATTCGGTGAAATTGGCAATGTAGTGGCTTGTTTGAAAAAATGGGTCCAAGAAATGGGGTCCCAGTGATTTACATCATTGGAGACCCCATTTCTTCGACCCATTTTTTCAAATAGGGAAATTTAGGATGCCAATTTCACCGACTAGCTTGCAAATTTGGTGAAATTGGAAATGTAGTGGCTTGTTTGAAAAAATGCATCCAAGAAATGGGGTCTCCCGCTGATTTCATGGACCCATTTTTTCAGATAGGCCAATTTAGGATGCCAATTTCACCAAATTGGCAAGCTAGAGGGTGAAATTGGCATCCTAAATTTTCCTTTTTGAAAAAATGGGTTCTCCCGGTGATGTAAATCATCGAAAGACCTCATTTCTTGGACTCATTTTTTCAAATAGGACACTACATTTCCAATTTCACCGAATTGGCAAGCTAGAGGGTGAAATTGGCATCTTAAATTGGCCTGTTTGAAAAAATGGGTCCAAGAAATGGGGTATACCGGTGATTTGGAGAGAGTTGGAGAGAGTGGGAGAGTGGGAGAGAGGGTGGGAGAGAGTTAGAGAGTGGGAGAGTGTGGGAGAGTGTGGGAGAGGGTGGGAGAGAGTGGGAGAGAGTCAGAGAGCTTGGGAGAGGGTGGCAAAGAGTTGGAGAGAGTGTGGGAGAGTGGGTGAGTGGAAGATAGGGTTGGAGAGGGTGGAATAAATTGGGAAAGAGGGTGGAAGAGAGTTATTTGAGAGTGGGAGAGGGAGGGAGAAAGTGGGAGAGGGTGACAAAGTGTGGGAGAGGGTGACAGAGTGTGGGAGAGAGTGGAAGAGATTCGAAGAGCGTGGGAGAGGGTGGGAGAGGGTGCGAGAGTGTGGGAGAGAGTGGGAGAGATTTAGAGAGTGTGATATAGGTTGGGAGAGGGTGGGAGAGAGTATATGGTTGAAGGATTAGGGTTGAGGGTGCAATGTATAGGGTAGAGGCTATAGGGGTTGAAGATTAAGGGTTTAAGCATATAGGGTTGAGAGGTTAAGGGAGAGCGTGGGAGAGGGTGGGAGAGATTTGGAGAGAGTGGGAGAGTGGGAGAGAGGGTGGTAGATGGTGCGAGAGAGTGGGAGAGTGTGGGAGAGAGTGGGAGAGGGTGGGAGAGAGTAAGAGAGTGCAGGAGAGGGTGGGAGAGAGTTGGAGAGAGTGGGAGAGTGTGGGAGATTAGGTGAGTTGGAGATAGAGTGGGAGAGGGTGGGAATGGGTTTGGGAATGCAGTGAAGTGATGGTGTGAGAAGGAGTAGGAGAGTGGGAGAGAGGGTGGGAGAGGGTAGAGAGAGAGGGGTGGGGAAAAGAGTGAGAGAGAAGGTGTGAGAGAGTGGAAGGGAGTTGTTGAGGAGTGGTAGAGGGAGGGTGGCCAGGAGGGGTGGCGGGGAGAGAGTGGGAGAGGGTGGGAGAGGGTAGGAGATAGGGTGGGAGAGAGTGGTAGAGAGTGGAAAAGAGTGAGAGATTGTGGGAGAGGGTGGGAGAGAGTGGGAGAGGGTGGGAGAGAGGGTGGATGAGAGTGTGGGAGAGTGCGTGGGGGAGAGTACGAGAGGGTGGGAGTGGGTTTGAGAGAATGGGAGAGAGTTGGAGAGAGTGGGACAGTGGGAGAGAGGGTGGTATATGGTGGGAGAGAGTTGGAGAGAGTGGGTGAGTGGGAGATAGGGTGGGAGAGAGTGGGAGAGGGTGGGAGAGGGTGGGAGTGGGTTGGATAGGGTGGGAGAGTGTGGGATAGAGGGTTGGAGAGTGTGGGAGAGAGTGGGAGAGATTTAGAGAGTGTGGGATAGGGTGGGAGAGAGTGGGAGAGAGTTGAAGAGCATGGGAGAGGGTGGGAGAGAGTGGGAGAGGGTGGGTTCATGTCTCTCTCTCACTCACTCACTCCCTCTATCTCTCTCCCCTCTACCCTTAACCCTCTCTCCCTCTATCTCTCTCCCACTCCCTCCATGTCTCTCTCAACCCTCTCCCTCCTACCCTCTCTCCCTCTCTTAGGTCTCTCTCTCTCTCAGTCACTCCCTCTTTCTCTCCCCTCTACCCTTGTCGTAAACCTTAAAGCTCTTTTAACCCTTAAGCCTAAAGCCATGGAAGTCCTCCTGCCTCTACCCTTGGCCCTTCCCCTCCTGTCTATCTCCCACTCCTTCCTCTCTCTCTCTCTCAGTCTATTCTCTCTCTCTCTCTCACTCTCTCTATCTGTCTCCCTCTGCCTTAACCCTCTATAAATCTTTAAAAAACCAACTTTATTATTATATACGAGGCATTATGAATAAGTAGAGACATGAGACCATTCTATGAGAAATGCCCTCACATTTATAGCATGAGCATGTTTTGTGCACTAAAATGGTAAAAAACAAAATATACAATGATGTGGAGTCCACATTCTACATATTCTCTGGTTCTACTACATGTGCTCCGTAAAGTAGCTTTTTGGTGATTGAGTGAAGTGTGCATGCATGATTTTTAGATTCCACCACCTTTTCTGTGATATTTCCATCACTTTTACATGAAATAGTAGAGTTTTCATGTTGAAAGGCATATAATATCAATTCAAGTTTGAATTACAATGATAACTGATATACAATTGAAGTTTGGAGGGAAACAAGCTTTTGAAAAATTCAAATTTTTGAGGAGTTTGAGGAAAGAAGAAGCAAAGGTTACATAATTGGGTAGAACTCCTCCATTTGAAACTTTGTTTTTTTAGGTAGGTGAAGTCTTTGTACATTTTATTTCATTCTATTATGGCTTGCTTTCATTTTTGTTGTTTTTCTTATTCCATGTTGATCAAATTGTTTGTTTGTCATGTTACAACCTTAGGTTGTCAATGGACATTTTAAATTACACAATTCTATACACTTTCCTATTACATTTTTAAACCACATCTCTTTGAGGCATTTTGTTAAATTTAACAATTGACTTTCTTTATGTATGCTTCCAAAGCTTTCATTGAGGTATTTTGTCAAACAGTTATACAAACCAACTGATTGCCTTGTCTATGCTACCAAATTTTCCATACATGTCTCTAAAAAATTGGAATATACTCCTAATGCAATAGGGGGAGGCCTGCAACACACAAACAAACAAATCCAATCTACAAACAAATTTTCAATTTATAATTTCATCTGGATCTCTTCTTTCAACAAATTCACATTGTTAAGGTTGTAGCATATCAAAGTCACTCAATTGGGTATAATTCCCCACACAACCTTATCACTTCTCAGTAGACCCCCAAATCCAAAAACAGTCTTTACTTAGGTCTCAAAACAAAAGATTTTCCAGGTTTTAGGACCTTGCATGCTCAAATAGGTTTCCAATACAAAAACCCTCAATTTGCTCATAAATATCTAGTGTTTTCTGTATTTCACAACTCCAAGGCCTTCCAAGCCTCACCAAAGCATCAAACAAGTTTTTTAGGGTTTGCAAAAACAAAATAAACCTTCACTATGCCTTTAGCCTCATTAGATCTCAAAAACACCACTTTGGTTCCTCCTTTTCATGCCAAAAACTCACATTCTCAGCCTAAGATAACATCACTAGCCCTATAGATGCCTTACCACTATTAAAAGAAACATGAAACTTGAAAACAACATATTACAGACCTTTCCTTTGAATCATAGGTCACCATAGTAGGAGGAAAGGCTCCATCTTTAAATTAAAGTAAAACTCATACCCTCTTGGTTTGTACAGACTGATCATGAAGAATGGAGTTTTTTGTTCACTGAAACAACCAAAGGAGTCTCAAAATAGATTGAAGTCCATGTTAATACCTTCCACCACAGTGATTTATGAATTTCTAATCATGGGAGGCCTGTATTGGGCCGTACACAAGAAAAAGAAACTAAAAACACAAAAAAATACTTGAAACTCCACAATTTAGGCGTTGAGTAGAGCACCAAATCCTTAAAATAAATTCATTGAACCCTTTATTTAGGCTTGTATGATGTTTTTATACATTTTCAAATCAAGAGTCCCAACTTCCTTCAACACCCATAACCACCCTTGAACCACCGTACCTTCATTAAGCCTAAAAGTACTAGTATTAGCAATGGTTTGCTTAATAAGCTTCATTATGTAAATTTGTTGTTCTACAGACCTAGGACCATTTAGACACCTTTATTTTACCCATTAAAGAGCCTTTCAACATATCCAACAATCACCAATGCTTGTTTTATACCAAATTGCACAAATTATCAAGTTTTCTACGCTTTTAAGGGCCCAAATTAGCCCACTTTTACAAAGGGACCACCTCCAAAACTTGTCCAAATCTCCTAAAACCTTGGGGAAGAAATTTATATCTATCAAAACTTCAAATTATAGCATTAGATTGCAGAGATTATATCATTTACCACCCAAACCATAAAACCCTCTCCCTAGGCTTAGAAACCCTATGTTTTATTGAAAGTAGCACTTGCCAAACACTTCAAAACTTGAAAACTGTTGAAACAAGACTAATATACCCTGCTCATGCTCAATCTAACATAAAATAATGCTACCCAACTTAGAAACTAAATTTCAGTCACCAAAAGCTCAATTTTGTTAAGGAAAACTCAACATTTCCTCATTTGGTTTGACGCCCAATCCAAGGATCATCCTCCATTCAAGTTTATCATGGCCTTTTATAATGTTTCCCTCTTAAAAAAGAACACTTCAACTTCTAAAACTAACATTTTAAATAGGTGACTGTTGGTCTCCCTCTTTAATAGACTTTTACAACACTTCACTATTAGTTAATTTGACTTGACTTAGCACTTTTTGCATAGGTAAAATTATTCGTCATGCCAAAGAAACGAACTGGTAAAAGGAAAAAACTAACAGATGATCAGCTCCAAGCCTTCAAAGATAAAGAGAAAAAGTGGATGATGGAATATCATGAAAAGCAAAAATTGGGAAAGATTGACGAAAACAAGCCAGTTGAAGAGGAACCTCAACCGTAGAAAAGAGAAAAGAAATTGGCAGCACAAAGGGAACGAATGCGAAAGAGTTGTGCTAGGGGAGATGCAGATACTATATTTGGAGACACACCCTCTACCACAAGTGAATACGAAGGGAGACCATTAAGCACAAGCAAATATGGAGGGACATCATCTACCACAAGTGAGTATGGTTGGACACTATCCACCACATCTGAAGTTGAGATTACATCATCACTTGGATTTGACGAACAAGGTATGCCATCATCCCCATGTGAACCTCAAGGTATCTATTCTATTCCACCCTAAGTTGAAGGTACGCAATCTAGCCCAACTCAATTAAATATTGATGAAATTGCTAATGTTGAGATGTATGTACCTAAGAGAACACCACCTAGAATTTTGTGTAGAAAGCCAAAGTTTTTTATTAATATTTTTGAGGATATTTTGCAGCACATGGAAGGTAAGATTCCAAAACACAATTGTAGAAGATATGTGGTAGATTTGTCGATATTTCTTTGAAATGCTAAATGAGACATAAGATGTCAATCTTTGAATTTCAAATGATCGCGAGGTTTAAAATCTCTGAAACATCATGAAGACTCTTGGGTTGAGAACATCGAATGCATGTGAAAAAGGTATTGTGAAGAATCTAATGGATGCTTATGAGAGTGTCGAGTGACATGTATAGAAGGATAGTAATGTCACCGATGTGTCATTACATCCGAATTTGGTAAGCTATCAAACAAAAGTCATGCCGTCTCATTAAAAGAACAAAGTGAACCAAGTAGAGAATTAGTAGAAAAGTTTATCAAAAGTCCGTTATCAAGGCCAAAGAATTGAGGCTGATTCAAATAAATTATGATTCTCAGGCTTGCCATGAAGATAAAAGTTGTTTGAAGCATTGAGAACACTAATTGAAGATTATTGGAAGAATATACAAGGCCTTTCTCCTAATCAAAGGGATGTCGTAAGAAGGAGAATCGGTAGTCGGAACCGTGAGCCAAATCCAAAGCATTTTTGGATACGACTCAAACCCAATTTTTTCATAAATTTCAAAATGCTTATCCTGAAATTAGTATTTCTCAAAGATTTTTTGAAATGCTTAAACCTTTTTATGTCAAGATAAATCACACACGCACTACTATTTGTTGTAGACTACATATTGAATTCGCTAACCATTATGATGTTTATAGTTCTATATGTTTAGATTTGCATACTAGCGATGTTTTCGCGAGGGATTATGCGCTTCGAGAAGCACCGCAAAATATTCAAGATATTTCTTATAAAAATTATGTCAAATAGAGGATGGCCAAATATTCTATAGGACAACGTAGCCTTGGATGGTTCATGCGAGGCATTGTGGTGGCTTAGCGAGATGCGATTATCTCGGACTTATGGGCTAAAATAAGGTGGGACATAAACTAGTAGATTTTGAAAAGTATAAAATAGTGGCATATGCTACAAAATATGGGTCTCAAGCAAAAAGGTGTGATTTGGTTATTGAGAACATTCCAGTGTATCATTTTATGTCCATGTTTCATGAGAATCTAGTGTATGAGTATGCAAGGAATACCCATAGAGTTCGATGGATGGACATGCAATTCAAGCTATGCAAGGGCACCTTTCTAGTTGGCAGCATAGTATTAGTGGTTGACTTTGTAGAGAACTACACTCTACAACCATAGTGTGAGGTGCAGTCATAGTATTACAACTCCACATAGGTTTTGATAATTGTTCACATAGCATTCATTCATGCAGTTGATAGTACAAAGGGCCAAAGGAAGGTATTAAGGGAGTATCGCTTTTATATTAGTGATGATCGCACAAATTATCCAGAGTTCGTGCAAGGTTGCTTCCAGATGTTCTATAGTGATTTGGCTTAGAGGGGCATAACATACGGTTGGCATATAATATGGTCGGATAAATGTGCAACACAGTTTAAGAATGTGTGCATGTTCTACTGGTTGTGCAGGATGCATCTCACTATAGGTGTTCAACATATGTGGAACTTTTGTGAGGCCATGCATGGAAAGGGGGAGCATGATGGTGTAGGATCATGCATGAAAAGAGCATTAGCACAAGAAGAGTTAAAGTATAAAGATAGTGAAAATTTGACAAATGCAAGTTCAATTGTCGAGTGGTGTAATGCTTTGATGGGTCCAGGTAATAAAGGTACGTCTTCAGTTCGTAGATTTGTTTGGTTGATGGATGGTACTAACATTGCACCATATGAGGATTTTTGTACACTAACATGAACGATTCAGCTACACTCTTTCCTTAGCTCAAATGCAAGTTTATGGAGTATCGATACATGTAAGATGGCATGCTTTTGTTCTTCATGTACATTGCAAGCTTGGAATGATTGTGAGTCAAGGGAGTGGGTTGACAAATGGTTGACAAGTTATCTTAGCCCACTTCACACATATCACCCTCCGATGGCATTGGAATTAACACAGATGGAATCATCGGTCGACTTTGACCATGTATCAGATCTAGTTCAACCAAGTAATATATCTACTTTCTTAGTTTTTGAAATTCCATATTGTTATCTTACTTTGTACTGTATTCATAAAGTTGACTAATTTCAAGTGATTTTCTGCACATATCAATGCAGGGCATGTTTATGCAGTTATTGCAGATGAAGAAAACAAAGAGGGGACAAACTATTACTTGTGTCATTGTGTTGAGGCCAAAAATAAATTGGAAGCCCCAGTTATAGATGGAGAAAACATCAAATACCCTATAGGCTCAATTGTTGTTACTGGAATGTGGCTTAGAAGGTACCCACATAAGAGTAAGAGTGTTAAACATTGGTTGTTTGAGGACTTTGACATGCATTGTAAGATTCTTCATTACTCAAACCTTGTTGTGGCATCCAATGTTTGTTTGAGCAAATATGGGGGTAGACCTTTGAACAAGACCTTGTGGAAGGTCCATGAGTCTGACCATGAGGCAATACTTGACACAATAAAGAGTAGAGAAGATCTGGATGGTTCATTGGATTAATTTGTAAGTACATGCACACTGGTTCTTATTAATTTATACTTATATCCATGTTAATTTGTTTGGTGCCAATGCTATAATCTTATTTTACTTTGTGTATTTGTAAGTAACCCGATAAACATTGATTGGTGTCCCCTTGCAGAAAATGCAAATTTATGATCCATCTAAGAGAATCTCAGGCATAAAAGCAATGCAACATCCCTATTTTGATGATCTTGACAAATCTCAATTATGATTTTCAGCCATTTAAAAAGTGTGTGTGAAGCTTGGTGAGGGAATTTCAAGTTATTCATTTGAATTTAACCTTATCATGAGCACCTATGATGTAGACATTATAGGAGCATCTCAAATTTCAAGATATTCTAGATTGATGAGAGGTGTTGTGTGCAATAGGTATCTTGGAAATCGCAGTGAAGATGTATGACTAGGAGTGACTAAGTTGACAAACTTCCATGCCTATCTGTAAGTTCCTTCCATCTATTTTCATTTCATTTCCATTTTGGATGAGTTGTTTCTTTTTATTCTTTTACTTTGTGTACATCTGTAACTAAACTAGTAAAAATTGATTGGTCTCTCCTTGTAGAAAATGATGATTTTTGAGTCATCGAAGAGAATCTCAGCCAAAAAAGCAATGCAATATCCTTATTTTGATGATCCTGAAAAATCTCAATTCTGGTTTGAGGCCATTATAAAAGAGCGTGTGAAGCTTTGTGAGTGAATCTCAAGTTACTCATTTGAAGTTAACCTCTAAATGAGAACCTATGATGTAGACATTATAAGAAAATCTCAAATGTATGAGTGACATTGTAAAATATCTGTGAGAATAGAGTACCTAAGGCATTGTAATGAGATTTGTACTTGTAATGACATTTATTGAAATATGGAAATTTGGTGCAGGGGCACCAAGGTTATTGAACAAATTTGGTTCATGGAATTATTTTAAGTTAGTAAATTGTGTTTTGAGTAAATTGTCAATTGAATAAGGTCATATTACATGGTCAATTGATTTATAATGTAATAAGTCATGCTAGTTACAAGATCAATAGTTAGGCATGATTGGAAAGATGTAGAATCATTTGTAAAGGCTAGATTTAAAGCCTCTTGAAGGCTCAAACACAATGTAATTTTCGTGCAGGAGCACCTAGTCTCCTAGTTGCAAAATTTCACTTTTTGAAGGTTGATAGGTGGTCAATAGATTAGATTAAGGTTTTTTGTGTTTATTTATGATAAATAAGGTCAATCAAGACCATTTAAGGTGTATTAGGGTGAGTTTTTGAGGCTCGGTGGTCAAATGTGCAAAAAAATGTATTCTTGCTACAAAATTGTCAATATTTGAATTTGTAGCCTTTTGAAGGAAAATCTTTGAATTTGGTTGTAAATGTGCAAGAATGAGGTCTAAGAGTTTGATATACCATTTATAGAGCTTGGTTTTCATGGAGTTCCTTTCAAATCCTCTGCTTTTATTGTTCCTATGATAAACTGTTTGATAAATTGGTGGAATTACCTTTCTTAGTAATCACTACTAGTTCAAGATTGAGATTGTTAGCCTTGAGAGAGTATGACTTGGGCAAAAGGAATTTGATATGGCTATTATTTTGAAAGACTTCAAGTGGGATGTACTCCACATTGATGCCATCCCTCAATCTTCACTTGATGGCATGAAGGAATGGCTAAACTCCATGGATATAAAGTATTGTGAAAGAAGAATGAACTTGAACTAGTGGCCAATTTATTGAAGATGGTGGTTGGGAATTTTTGAATATGGAAGCTAGTGATTTTGATTTTGATAATTCATAAGATTTAGAACAAGGATATATGAGTTCCCTTTAATATAGAAGAGGAATCAGAATCATATTTCATGTAGCCACCATCAAGAGTGCTACAAGCCAACAAGATGGAGGGAATTCTTATATAAGAATAATTTTCAATGTTGCAGGTATCGGCTTTAATACCAACTACAATGGCAACATTGAAATTCCCTAGCAGTATTTATGTTGAGGAAATTTACAATAGATACAAGGATTCAAAGCACATCAACCATATGGTACAAATGATTAAATCCCAGAGATGATCTGTAGCAATGAAAGAGTCTGAAAAGGCAGAGAGAGCAACACTGGTGACTCAGGAGAAACTTCAGCTTTCAAAAACAAAGTCAATTAGGCTGGTAGACATGTGGATTGGGCCAAAATTTGGTGGAAGAGGAAGAAAGATTACTGGAACTCTGGAGGCCCACCATACTATATTTTGATATTCAACCATGAGAGTAGATGAGAGAGTTGATATCATGTATCAAAACATTAAGCATGCATTCTTCCAGCCAGCGAAGAAGGAGATGATTACTTTACTTCATTTTCATTTGCATAACCATATCAAGGCATGCAAACCAAGAATACCAAGGATGTTGAGTTTTATGTGGAGGTAATGTTTGTGGTCCAAACTTTAGGAGCCGCAAGAAGGTCAATGTATGATTGGTGCAGGAGCACCATTCAATAGGTTTTGTTCATCAAGGAAAATAAGGAGTAGAATATAGGATTTTGAATTTTGTATTAAAATAAGGTCTATGAGACCATTTTATTATGTATTTATTCATATTTTAGATGTATTAGGTGTTTAGGAGGTTGGGTTTTTCAAAAAGTGAAAAATGTTTTAAAATTGCAAAAATGTGCAAAATTTGCATTATGGAGGGAATGTGAAGAGTCAAACCAGTTAAAAGGTCAGTTAGGAAGGTGAATCAGTTTTTAATTGGTTGGAAATATTTTTAAAACATGGATAACTCGAATTGAAGGTTGGATTTTGTGATTTGAAGAAGCAAAAACAATAAAAACTCTGAATTTTCTGTATTTTCAGCTATAGCAGTAGATTGTATGGCCTGTATTTCAATTATTTGATCTAGATTTGTTGATATTTTAATATTAGATGGAGTTACCTTTATTTTTAATCCATTTAGAAGGTTTTCCATAACGTTTTGTGCATTTTATCATCAATTTACTAAAACTGGCCTGAACTTGTACATTTGAAGGTTTTGAGTCAATAAAAATGGATTTTTGACCCATTCCTCTTTCTGTAGCCTCTAAAACTTGAGGAATGGGTCTGAACTAACATTATTAAGGTTTGGGAATGATTTGTTAGTGTTGGGGAGGTCTGAAAGTGAGATGGGTGTGAAACCCATGTGTGCAAAAGTGAGTTTTATTTAAGAAAAATGGTGGTTTTGAAGAGTCAAATTGTGTTTTTGTGTAGGGCAGCATTATTTTATGATTTTTTGAGCTTGTGCAAGGTATCAGAAACCTTTTTGAGTGATTTTTAGGTTGTGGTTAGCTTTGGAAGTATCATTTTCAATAAATCCCTAGGGTTTAGGCTACAATAGAGGGTTTTGTGGTTTATCCATTGTATGGTGGTATAACTAAGATCTGATTGTGTATTTTGAAGTTTTGAAACCTTATAATTGCTTCCCCAAGACTTGGTAAGGTTTGGATAAGTTTAGAGTATAGACCCTTTGTAAAAGTGGCCTAATTGAGGCCTAAAAAGAGTGAAATTTAAAGATTTGAAGGAGTTTTTACAAAGAAAATTATGGAGTTGTGTTGATATGTTAAAAATATCAATAATGGGTCCTTGAATTGAGTTAGGTTGTGAACTAGAAGTGTGTGGTTGAGAATTTGTACCCGATTTAGTGGGTTTCCTATGCTACAAGGGAATAATGTGATTTGGTTGAGAAAGAGTGAAATGGAGAACTTGATGATCTAATACCTGGTTGGTTGTTGAATTTGTGATTATTTGTGTTGTAGGACCTCCCCCAATTGCATCAATGATCTTGATGAAATTGAGGAAGAACAACAAGAGAGGGACGGGAAAAATAAAATCAATACAGAGTTTCAAGGATTTGTCAAGCGAGTAAGAGAGCTATGGGAGCAGCCTCATCTAAAAAAATTTGAACTAGAGTTTGATATACCATTTAGAGAACTTGGTTTTCATGGAGTTCCTTTCAAAGCCTCTGCTAGTGATTTTTATTCTGATAATTCAGAAGAGTCAGATCAAGGATATGAACCCTCTAATGTAGAAGAGGAATGAGAATCACTCTTCATGTTGCAGGTACCAGCTTTAATACCAACTACAGTGGCAACATTGAAATTCCCTAGCAGTATTTATGTAAAGTAAATTTCCTTTAGATGCAAGGATTCAAAGCACATCAACCATGTGGTACAGATGATTAAATCCAAGAGATGATCTGTAGCAATGAAAGAGTTTGAAAAGGAAAAGAGAGCTACATTGGTGACTGAGGAGAAACTTTGGCTTTCAAAAACAAATCCAATTAGTCTAGCAGATGTGTGGATCAGGCGAACATTTGGTGGAAGAGGAATAAAGATGACTAGAACTCTAAAGGCCCACCATACTAGATTTCAATATTCAACCATGAGAGCAAAAGAGGGAGTTGATATCATGTATCAAAACATTAAGCATGCATTCTTCCAGCCAACGGAGAAGGAGATGATTAAGTTTTGCTTCATTTTCATTTGCATAACCATATCAAGGCATGGGAGCCAAGAAGACCAAGGATGTCGAGTTTTATGTGGAGGTAATGGATGTGGTCCAAACTTTAGGAGGGGCGAGAAGGTTATCTTGTTTTTACTGCTGCTACCTACTTTCACCGTGTTCTTGGATTGAAGGGTTTCATGATGTAATTCGACCCATTCCACTTTTTGTGCCTATTGTAACTTGTGGAATGGGTCCTCTAACTTGTAAAATACATGCCTAACTTGATTATAATGTTGTGAAGTCAAGGTTGGGTGTTTGGGATGATGTTCTAGGGCTGCAATAGGGTATTTTCATGATGAAAATGAGGGTTTCAAGTGGTGTTTTGACAAAATGTGGGAAGGAATATCCATGTAATGTATTATTCACCACATGTGCAGGGTTTGGTAAGTGTGTTTGGTGCTTTGTTTGGGTATGGAAGGTGCGGGAGATAGGAGTTTCATTAAAACCCCAAGTATTTTGCTTGAAATAGAGGGTTTGGTGTATTAGGGGTGTAGAGGTCTTGGAACTAGAAAAAAATCATGGAATTGGAGGTTTTGACACATAAAATACTGTTTTTTTAGGAGTTTGAGTGAAGATCTAGTGTTTAAAAGGTCCTCTCTTTGTAAATAGGGCTAATTTAGTAGCCTTTATGCAAGGTGGTCTATTGGATCTTAATGATGGTACAAAGAAACATGGTATGATCTCTTGGGAATTTGTCTTAGGGTCTATGTTAAAGCTTGATTGATGTTTGGTTGGCCATTGGATGACCTTCTCTAAAAGATAAGCCCATTTGATGAGATTTGGAGACTATAAGTTAGGCAAGGGTTTATTGAAAACCCATACTTGAAACTTCCCATAGCCAACCAAAGCCTGAAACACGTTCAAAAAGATCTACAAACTTAAAAGTTCAAAAGATATCGCTGCCCCCAAATATTTCTTCAAACCCTAGCAGTAAACCACCATTTTCCACTAAAAAATGCACCATTTGACATCTAGGGCATCACTTAAAAACCCTCTATTCACCTCCCTTGTGCACAAAAATATTTACACATGTTTTATAACCATAACTAAGCCTTTCCATCGAGTTATAGAAGCATACAGTGGGTGAAAGGCTTATTATGACATTTTAATGCACTCAAAACCCTTAAAACAGGGTATACAAACCAACCCTCAGTAATTAGCTTCTAAAATGCACAAAATATCTTAAAATCCAACCAAACCAAACTTAAAACATAGTTAAGTCTGCTGCCCACAAAATTCCATCGAAAACAAAGCACAATGACCCTGTACGGAACCATACAGTTCAATGAAACATCAAATCCCAAAGTGCAAAAGGGTAACAATCTTTGATGAGGTATTACTCAGATACCATCACACTTACAAAATCTATTTTTGAACCTATAGGATCATGTTGGGGCCATCTACAATAACCTCTCTCAGTTTTTGTTATCTCAGAGTGGTTTTCTCGTGGTCTCCAGTTTTCAGTTAATGGAAAAAGTGTCAAATGCAAGTAGTGAAAAGTTTCCAAGTGGTGCAACTTTTTTTCTGCAACTCATGTGCCCAAACGGACTATTCCAATGCATCCAAATAGGTATGTTTACACTAGGCATGGTCCTCTTTCACACCCAAACACGTGAATCACTTCGAGCTACGTTCAATCAGATCAATCCCTTAAGGGTCCAAAGGAAAAAATGGCTGCAAACTTCAACATAAGGTTACTCAGACACCATGATGCTTAGAAAATTCTTGTCTAATCCTATGGGATTATGTTGGGCCCCTCTAAAATAACCTCTCTTGGTTTTTGTTATCTAAAAATGGTTTTCCTGTGGTGTCCAATTTTCAGTTGATGGAAAAAGTGTCAAATGCAAGCAGTGGAAAGTTGCAAGTTGGTGCAACTTTCGTTCTGCAACTCATGTGACCAAACAGACTGTTCCAACACATCTAAATAGGAATTTTTATGCTATACATGGTCCTCTTTCTCACGTAAACATGTGGAATTGATCTGAGCTACGTTCAACCCGATAGATCCCTTAAGGGTCCAAAGGGAAAAATGGCTGCAAACTTCAACATGAGGTTACTCGGACACCGTGACACTTAGAAACTTCTCATCTGATCCTTTGGGATCATGATGGGCCCCTCTACAATAAACTCTTGGTTTTTGTTATCTCAGAGTGGTTTTTCCATGGTGTCCAGTTTACAGTTGATGGAAAAAGTGTCAAATGCAAGCAATGGAAAGTTGCAAGGTGGTGCAACTTTCATTCTGCAACTCGTGTGACCAAACAGACCATTCCAATGTGTCTGAATAGGCATGTTTATACTAGGCATGGTCCTCTTTTGCACCCAAACACGTGGAATCACTTTGAGCTATGTTGAACCAGATCGATCCCTTAAGGGTCCAAATGGCAAAATGGCTAAAAACTTCAGCATAAGGTTACTCAGACACCGTGATGCTTAGAAACTTCTTGTTTGATCCTATGGGATCATGTTGGTCCCCTCTATAATAACCTCTCTCAGTTTTTGTTATCTCAGAGTGGTTTTCCTGTGGTGTCCAATTTTCAGTTGATGGAAAAAGTGTCAAATAGAAGCAGTGGAAAGTTGCACAGTGGTGCAACTTTCATTCTGCAACTCGTGTGACCAAACAGACTATTCCAATGTGTCTGAATAATAATTTTTATGCTAGGCATGGTCCTCTTTCACACCCAAACACGCGGAATCGCTCTGAGCTACGTTCAACTGGATTGATCCCTTGAGTGTCCAAAGGGAAAAATGGCTGCAAACTTCAGCATGAGGTTACTTGGACACCGTGATGCTTAGAAAATTCTCATCTAATCCCATGGGATTGCGTTGGGCCCCTCTACAATAACCTCTCTCGGTTTTCGTTATCTCAGAGTGGTTTTCCTGTGGTGTCCAATTTTCAGTTGATGGAAAAAGTGTCAAATAGAAGCAGTGAAAAATTGCAAAGTGGTGCAACTTTCATTTTGCAACTTTCATGTGACCAAACGGACTATTCCAATGCGTCCAAATAGGCATGTTGCTGCTAGGCATGGTCCTCTTTCTCACCCAAACATGTGGAATCGCTCTGAGCTACGTTCAACCGAATCGATCCCTTAAGGGTTTAAGTGTAGTATGTTGAAATAGGCCATTCCACCTATTGTTCTGGCAGTATCTCAGTGATATGGGCCTAATGTAAGTAGGATAGGGAGTAGGAATAAGAAAATAGAATTAGTAAGGGCATTGGAAGAGATTACTAATGATGCCTCTGTTGAAAATTCAAAATTGAGGCCCCTTAAAAGCAAGGCTAGAAGAGGTGAAAAGAAGAAATTGCTTGAAATAAGTTAGAATAGGTTGGAAATAGGTTGAGATTGTGTAGTTTGATGTGTTCAAAATGTTTGCAAGGATAGGGGAGGGTATGTTATGGCATGACATGCCCTAGTTGGGAAAATAGGGGTTTTGAATGAAAAAGAGAGGTTTCGGGGAGTAAATGTGGGTAAAGTCAAGAGGCAACATAATATGGTGGTCAATTAAGTTTTTGCAGGTAGAATGAAGAGTGTGGGAATAGGTTTTGAGGTTCAAGTTTGGGGGTTCGGTTCCCCAGTTTGGCCAAAAAAATTTGGAGGGGGGTTCAGTTCGTTTTGGGCTCGTTGGTACAAAAAAATGTAAAAACAAAATATATATCTATACAACCTAGAAGCATGAATTAGGATTAGAATATCATATATCATCATATAAACAAAAAAAACCACCATAAAATTGAATGTCATTTAAAACAAAAAAATTTCCAAAAAAAAAGTGTTTATAACCTGTAAAAAAATGTGAATAAAATTATGCTGATTTTCACGTGAAAAAAAACCATGAGACCATAGCTTGTTGCTTACTATTATGCTTTGCTAGATTTTTCCAAGCATCCATAGCTTGTTCGAAAGTACTTTTTTTAGGCTTTTAGCCATAGCAGCAAGGCAGTGAATTGTTTGATAAAATGCTTTGGTAGACATGTATGAAAAATGTGGTAGCATAGACAAGGCAGTGAACTGTTTGAAAAAATGCCTCAAAGAAATGTGGTTTCATGGTGATGGAATGGCATGGCGAATGCCATGACAAGAAAATTGCTATGGATTTTCATGGCATTCCATCACTATTGAGACCACATTTCTTTGAGGCTTTTTTTCATATAGTTCATTGCCTTGTCTATGCTATTGCTTATTATTATGTTTTGATAAATTTTTTCCAAGCATCCACAGCTTGTTTGGAAGCACCTATTTTAGGCTTTTAGCCATAGCAACAAGAGTGAAGCCCCATTTGATAAAATTCTTTGGTAAACATGTAGTATTGAAAATGAGTAGCATAGACAAGGCGGTGAAGCTGCTTGAAAAATGCCTCCAAAGAATGTAGTCTCATGGTGATGGAATGCCACTTGTGACAATCCATAGCAATTTGCTTGTCATGGCATTCCATCACCATGAGACCACATTTCTTTGAGGCATTTTTTTCAAACAGTTCATTGCCTTGTCTATGCTATTGCTTACTATTATGCTATGATAGATTTTTTCCAATCATATACAGCTTGTTCGAAAGCACCTGTTTTGGGCTTTTAGCCATAGCAAAAAGGAAATGAACTGTTTGATAAAATGCTTTGATAGAAATGCATGAAAAATGTGTTAGCATTTGATTGTCATGGCACTCCATCACCATGAGACCTCATTTCTTTAAGGCATTTTTTGAAAGAGTTCATTGCCTTGTCTATGATATTGCTTACTATTATGCCTTTGATAATTTTTTTCCAAGCATCCATAGCTTGTTCGAAAGCACTTGTTTTAGGATTTCAGCCATAGCAACAAGGCAATGAACTATTTGACAAAATGCTTTCGTATACATGTATAAAAAATGTGGTAGTATAGACAAGACAATGAATTGTTTGAAAAAATGACTCAAAGAAAGGTGGTCTCATAGAATGTCATGACAAGCAAATGAAATTGGCAGCTACTCCTAGTTATTAGTTATGC
>VDFB02351513.1:0-43553 GCA_007258455.2 Sequoia sempervirens
GTTTTAACAGTAGTGCAGCTTTCTGCGTAAAGTTGCGCCTATGTTTCAATGTGCATCTGTTAGGGTTTTTGA
Organism: Sequoia sempervirens; assembly: GCA_007258455.2. NCBI lineage: Eukaryota > Viridiplantae > Streptophyta > Pinopsida > Cupressales > Cupressaceae > Sequoia > Sequoia sempervirens. The sequence continues at coordinate 73 of VDFB02351513.1, forward strand.
GCTATTTTTTGCATCTAACTTTCAATTTTGAGTCATTACATGCATTGTCAAGTTGTTTCTTGAATTGGGTTAATGAAAAACATCATTTCTTGAGCTCTAAAACCTGTTTTTTTGCTCCTATCTGTAAAGTTGCACCTCTGTCTCACAAAGTGGTGCCTCTATCTCAACAAAAGCATAGCTCTATGCATAAAGTTGCGCCTCTATTTCAGATTGCATTTTTGAAGGCTTTTCTTAGTTGTTTTCTTTATCTAACCTCTGCTCTTGAGTTACTAATGCTTGGTGCAGGGGTTTAATGCTTTTTTAAGACAAAATCATCAAATCTTATCTTTTTTCTTATCCAAAAAATTTATTTTCACCCCCAAACCCCTATCAGCAGGGGATCGTGTCTGTTCCCCTGCACCCCCCTATCGTTGGGCTAAGCGTACCAACCCCCCATTGCGAAAAAAAATTAAAAGGGCTTCCAAATTTCTATGGTTATCTTCATGCTAACATTTATTTTATGTAATCATTTTATAATCTAACCCTTTCTGATGCAGCTTGAAATCGCTTGTCAAAGGCAAGAATCATCAAACTACTAACATATTTCTTGCAGATTCACTTGTCCCAAGCTTTCTTTTTTCCAATAATCTAGGCACATTTCATTTTCTTAAGGTTAATGAACTTTGTTTGATGTATCTTTGAGCGAGTGGTGTGTATGCTCTCCTTGCACCTAGTGGGATCTTGAAGATTGAAAACATCACTTACTCTTTTTCTCTTCTTTTTATCCCAAGGAACGCAACATGTGTATGCTCTCCCCTTGTGCTTCGTGCGATCTTGGGTGACCAAAAACACTTGGATCATTCATTTTAGAGGGCCTGCCTAGGGATTTCATTACACTAGGGGACAACCTCAATTCCAGAGTTCTGGCAGAGTATAAAAGCGGGAGGCGAATCAAAACACTTCTCTTTGAAGTGGAATCTTGTCAATCTGGGCTAAGCCTCCAAGAACTTCATACCTTGGAGAAGTGAAGGTGGAGAGTGGGTTACCCTCTCCTCCCGACTATTTGGCATTATCCCCTTTCATCTTTGGATTTTGGCCTCATGTACCCTTGAGGTATTTGGAAGACTCCCTAGCAGCCTTGTGTATTCTAGATTAAGACCTTTCGGCCATAGCTTAGTGTGGTGCAAGGTATGTGGATCGTACCCTAAAATTACTCACCATGTACTCCCTTAGGTTGAGATAGGCATCTTTGGGTGAACTAAGATAGTTCCCAAGGAGAGAGAGAGAAGGTGTGCCCGTGGCGTCTGTTGACGACCCTGTGTCATTGGATCTCTACCTATCCGCCTTTGCAAGAAAGGGTGCTTCACCCAAGTATCAAGGAGTATTAACCCCCCGGGGTGGTGGGCCTACACTAAGTTATAATCCCACTTGAATAATTTAGGCTTGTGCAAGTGTTTGGTGTGTCTTCTTGTGCTTAACCAGTGAATGCCTATCTCCCAAATTCCTCCTAGCCACTTTGTTTATTTGTGTGCTTTTAATTCTATCTCCTAGCCAAGCAAGCAAAACTTCCACCTCACCCCAACCAATTCCTCCTATCCAAATCATCCCTCCACAGCCTAATCATACCACATTTTCATCTTAATCACCTTATCTTAACCTTCCCATCCTAATCCCCTATTCTCATTCTAATCATCCCTCCTTATCCTACGCATCCATTTTCATCCTAAACTTCCCCATTCTTCCCAATTATCCATAATCAGCCTAATCATCCATAATCATCCTAACTATCCCCCCCCCCTCTAATCATTCCAATCATCCATCTTGTCCTAATCATACCCAATCATCTAATCCACATCATCCCAACTATCTTAATCATCTTGTCCATCCCTAATCCATTATTTAAAACCCTAAGCTTAATTAATTTGTCTAATCCAATTAGAGTCCTAATTATTATCCTAATCATCCCCCATAATCCACATCACAAATTCCCTATTCTTAATCCAATTTCATCATTAATCTTGGTCCTATTATCCTTTATCCATCATCATCCTTAATCCACATCCTTGGCTATCATCCTTAATCTTCATCCTTCATCATCATCTTAATCCGATCCACTTATCAACCTACTCCCATTCCAACCAAATCTTAATCTAATCTATCTATCCTCATCCAAATTCAATCAACCATTATCCATTTATCTTCTCAATCAAGCATCCAATCCCTAATCCTTAATCAAAAAATTAGCATTTGAACATCAAAATTTGGTTAAGGATTCAATCTCCTTTACACCCAAAATCCTTCCATCATCACCCAAGGACCATATCCTTAATCCACTATCATCCATTTCAAATCCAATCTCCCAATCAAAAATCATGACCTTAATTTGATTTCATCTTTAATCCAAACTTGCTTAAGAACATTAGTCTATCTTAAGTATAGTTATCAAATCCAATCAATTTCTACTTAATAACTTTTCCTATCATAAGTAGAAATCAAATCCAAACTTGCTTAAGAACATTAGTCTTGTTGAAAATGCTGTCATTGATGTCAAAGGCATTGGACAAGATTATTGAACAAATTGTCATTGATATCAAAGATGCTCAAGTTGAGATAGTTGGAGGTTATCACTGTGTTTACTCCACTAGTGGTAATTCAATATGCTACAGAAGTAAACTAGATACACAATATCATTGAGCATGTAAAAGCATTCACAAAACAGATGTATATGAAGCATTGGAGTCTTTATTCATGTTCTTGCAGTATTACATCATCATATCAACACTCCCGACTACGAACCACACAGCAAAATAAATAGTTAACCGGCATCGGTTCAGAACACCAACCGTCGGCAACTGACAAGTACCAACTAATCTCGAGTGCTAACTAATCCCGAGGACTAAATCCTTGACAGAACATTATTTATTTATTCTATTTGCTAATTAACTATTTAGCGGCTTACATCATCCCCCCCTCAGAAAAAGTCTTCCCAGACGACAAATACAATATTGGGAGATCAATACATAAAATTTTAGTGGGAAGAGGGTTGAGAGGACGTCCCTGGTGGTTGAAATATCCCGAACCAATTTTTTCAAATTTTGCCAAGTACACAACAATGCAGAAAGCACCCGTTAGGGTTAGTTCAATCAAACCAGCAGTTACAATTAACTCGTTGCCAAGAATGCGCACTCAATCTCAACAAGAGAGAGGCTGTCATATGGCAAGAGGATCGTCAGTACCTTAAAACAAACTGCAACTGAAGGTAACTCTAACCAAGAATGCGCCGAATGACGGCAAGCATATGGTCAGAGGGTTTTAATACGATGCTGCTACAAAGAACTCTAACCAAGAATGTGTCCGAGATGGACGAACATATGGTCAGAGGATCTCTACCACTACAAGTGCTGAAAGCAAACTCAACACCAAGTATGTGCTACCCAATTCCAGAATGGAAATGAGGCGACCATATGGCAGAGATATACAAAAATACAAATGCAATTTAAAGTAAATAGGCGGCAAGCCAGCCTCTTCCACTTATTCAGTGGGAATACAAAGCATGAAGTGAAAGATATTAAGAATTGCTGACAGTACTACTGTTCAGCTTACAAGTAATAAGAAGTAACTGCAACAACATGGATTAGACACATCTTTCAACTGCTGCAAAGGTAAATGGGACCTCCATAGGACTTAGTATGACTTCCTAACATCAGCTCTTCACCTAATTGAACTTTTCTCAAATTTGTTATAACAGACCAGCAGCTTGAATATCAGACCAGCACTCTAATATCTCATTGAAATACACATATCTTATTCAATACCCGCCCGAATGAAGTGAAATCAAATGCAAAACACCCTAAGAATTATGGCGACCAAGATGGGATACCACAAACACATCAAATAACCCTTAACGATTTCTTGCACAGATCCCAATGAAGCACAGATGGTACGGCCCAGCAAGAGGGGCGATTTCACTTTATAAAATCCAATCCTTTCTTAAAAAAGCTATAACTTTCCAAGAAGGGTCGCCCCTAGCAAGGAACCTCAAAGGATTAATACCCAGAATGATACAAATTGTATTTTGAACTTTATGATTGAAACTACAAATCTGATGCAACATTCAGCAACTCCAGAAAATGATATAAAATGCAACTAACTGAACTACAAAGCATTAACTCAACAACAAAGCAATCCTCACTACAAATTTCACTCAAAACAAGCAAACCTCTCCACTAGGTGCTATCTCTCAAGCACGAAGTCGAGCCAAGCTAGGAGGCATTCATTCCTCGAAGCAATCCAGCACCATTTCGGCAACATAACAATACTCAAGATATCAGATACTGAAATGAAGACCCAAGGCTCCCTTTTATAATTTTCAGAAGACACTTCCAGATGCTTCTAGAAGGTGTGCCCACTCCACAAGATGCTTTAGGGTTTGACTTAACCAAGCCTTCCTTCAAGATGGCGTACTTTTCCCTTGATTGATTTAAATCAATTAAAATTTGACTTTCATAAAGGTTGGCGTCCCTTTTTACCACTTTATTTTTCAACCTTTGGAATATTAAAATCCACCTCCAAAAGAGGCGCCACCCATCAAAGTCCCCCTTTTTAAAACAACATAAAGTTGTTTCACTAGGCCAAGGGGTCATAACATTAAAATAAAACATTATTTTAATTAAAATACTTATCTCTCCAGAAAAAGCATCAAAAGGCCAAAACGATATTACCAATTGAACTAACAGAAGAGGAAAGCATGCTGAGCTGATGCTGACTGGACCATTGCTAAAAATAGAATTTACTAAAAATAGTAAATTCAAGAAGTTGCTCATAATGCAATGCATGCGACACCATTGCGAAGCTTTCTGAAAACCCAGAAAGAATCTGCAATCCAAAATCCCAAACTTCGAGATGTAGCCGTCATAACTTACTAAAAATAGTAAGTTCGGAAAGGTTGCCCGACGCAGTTGCAAGTCATATCTCTACGAAGCTCTCTGAAAACCCAGAAGGAATCCAGAATCCAAACACCCAAACTCCAACAAGAAAAACCCTGAATCTTCAAGAGAACCCATCAAACAGCCGGAAACCCTAATTCTGCCACTGACTAGCCGACAGCTCACTGGGAATAGGCTACCAAGCACTGAAAAGTGAAGAGCTAAAAACGGGGACTTTACAGTGGTTGAGGGACTGATGAAGTGGTAGCCAGAGTGGTCAGCTATCGTAGGCAGTACACCTCCTCTGTACGATGCTGAAGGTGACGAGAGGCCTTCAATTCTTTCTCTCAAGTGGTCTTGACCAGGTGCACTGCCTCCTTCAAATTTTTATTGACCCTCTCCAGTTCCTTGTCTTTTTCCGCCAACTGGCGGCCCATCTCCTCCTCAAGCACTTTCATCCTCCTCTCCATATCCTGAATGCTTGTATCCCAAGCGATCACTTCCAGCTTCTCTTTCTCCAACAAGCGAGTGAGCTCTTGTAGTTGTTTTTCAAAGGATTTTGCCTTGGCCTGGATTTTACGAGAAAGGGTGATGTCTTGATCCGCTTTCCTCGTCATTTGGTTTAGATGGATCTCATACTCTCAGTAGACTAGAAATAATGTCTTGTATGATGTCTCCATCTCAAATAACTGTGCCACCTTATCCACCTGTGTTGTCGCTAGTGCTCGCTTGATGGGATAGTCGAGTGCCATCTCCTGCCACCATGTCTTGCACTCTGTGCCTGTGAGACTCTCCCTCGTCAGCGAATCTGCAGTCACATTATCAGCTTTTCCCTTATCTGACTTGCCTCCAGTCACCTTGGGTTTTAGTGTTATTTTCCTTGCTTTCGTACTCGTGTTGGCATCCATTTTTCTGCTCCTGTAAGGATGAAACTGTCGGAGAATAACTTTTCTGAATAGGTGAAAACCCTTAACGACTTCCAGTACAGCAGTTATTTGTTTCTGCCAAAAGGCTCTAGCCGATGAACGGTACGGACTTCTTCCTCCAGTTGTGAGATAGTATGGACTCCTTACTATGCCATACGAATTTTCCTTAACACAACATACAACCTTCGTCCTAGCTCGTACGGCTTCTTCTACAACTCATACGGTCTCTTCCTGGTGATAGCATACGGCCTCTTTTCTAGCTCGTACAGCCTCGACTCTATGATAGCGTACAGCCTCTTCTTCAATGCGTACAGCCTCTTTAGCTGGGTGTACGGCCTTCTCTACAACTCATATGGCCTTCTCTTCTTCTATGTGTACGGACTTTGTGCATACGGATTTTCTTTCACAACGTATGGCCTTTCTTCTTATGCGTACAAATTCTCTTGATGTGTTGCGTACGGCCTTCGTACTCTTTTGTTTATGGCGTACGGTAACCCTTCTCTTCAATCATACAGCCCTTTTATGTATTGGTACAGCCTTCACTCGTATGGCCTCCAAGCGTACGGAGTCCTCCCTATGTCGTACGGTGCCCTACTTTTGTGATCTAGCCGTCTCCCTTCTTCTTTGCAGTCGTACAACCCTTTGTACCCCTCCCTATCAATTGCTTTTGTCTATGTTTCTAGTGTTGAACACTAACAATGACAGCTCTTCTTTTATAGATTTGGCATTCTTCTTGGGTCGTACACTTTTACGAGCTTCCACACTTTAATAGTTTCCACTTTAACTTTCCTTCTCTTGATCATCTTAATAATTTTTATTTTTCTACTTCCTCTTATTCTTTTAATATTTCCCACTTTATTAGTTAAGTGCATTTTCCCAATCTTTTTATTTTTCATTCGTATTTTTTCTCTCTTCTTTTTTTTCTAACTACTCCTTCATAATCCTTCAATTACACTTTTCTCTTTCCTTTCTCTGTGATTTCTCTTGCTTTTGATTATTTTCTCCATTTTTTCTATCTTGTACTTGTTTTCTTAGTCCTTGATTCTCCATTTTTAGTTTTATCCACTTTCGCCCATTTTCTCTCTCATCTCCTCTCTTCCTTTTCAGCTTTCCTTTTAATCCCTCGTACCTCACCGTCTCTCTTAACCTTCAATTCAAAAGCGTAGTGCCATTTGCATTTATGCGGGGGCCACTTATAACATTCTTCTTCGCAACATGATCCTATATACTGTATATCAAACCATTTATCAAGCAATGGAGGAGGACAAATACCTTGAAAACTGTCGTCGATATAGCGTCCACCGTAACGCTGGTACCATGTAACTTCTTCGCCTTTTACAATTGGTGGACCGGCTGGGTTGGGTATTATTTTCCAAAGTCCATCTTTCGTCGCTATCTTCCTTATTCTCAATACTTTCCTTCGTTCTCGCCTCAATTGTGTAATTACATCTTCAATGTATCTGTCTACATTTGAAATGAACATATCTTCTGTCATTATTACTGTCTTTAAACAGGGAGTTGTCCGTTCAAAGTAAGCCTCCCATTGCTCGTTGTTCCAATCGTTTGCTTCCTCATCAGTATCCTGAAGTTAACACATACTGCATTCATGGGCGAGTTGTTCCTCCTCTTTGTGCACCTCATTGTCTAATCCTTTTGCCAGGTATCCGCGCCTTAGACCTTCATATGGAGCTATGTAACACCAATGTCCCACCATTCTCCACCATAGTGTTGGTGTCCCGAATACCGCATTGGTCAGGTGCTTGTGCATCCGGGGTACAACAATACCTTCTACCCTCTTCTGCACTAGCCTCTCTTCAATGATTTGATCTATGCCTAACTCCATCCCAACTCCTTCGGCTGCATAGCCAGGGCCTCCCAAACCCCAGTCATATTCTTGTGAATCCTCTTTTTGCACAACCCAATCTCCTTTGGTAGCATAGCCCAGCATATTGATGGCAATGGCGTTCTCCTTTCTTTCCTGATACTGCTTCAACTTAGAGTCATTGATCACTTCTGGTAGGGATGACCCATCTAAATTTTCAAGTTTTATAGAGCCATTGTCATGGACTTCGTGAACTCGAAACAGTCCTAACCAACGAACTTTGAATTTCCCTAGCTTAATCTCATTGCAGTTGTTATATTTCAGAACTAACTGTCCTGGCCGGAAATTCATTCGCCGGAGGTGCTTATCGTGCCAATACTTCCTTCGCCAATGCATGTTCTCCATCGCCCATTGTGCCATTATCCTTCGCCCATCCAATTTATTAAGTTGGTATAGTCTTTCTTTTAAACTTTCAGTATCACCCAGCTGATTTTTCACGGCTATCCTTAAGTTGGGTACCATGTACTCCATCGGTATCACTACTTCCTGACCGTCCATTAATTGGAAGGGTGTGTGGCCTGTCATTACCTTGTATGTCATACGGTATGCCCACAGGATAGCTGGTAACCTCTCTTCCCAGTCAGCTTCTTCCACGCCCAATGACTTGTGAATAACCGATACCAGCACTTTATTTGTCGACTCTGCCTGGCCGTTAGCTCGCGGGTAGTACGGACTTGATAGGTTGTGAAAGATCCAAAACTCTGTCGTCATCAACCTAATCACATGATTGACAAAATGCCCTCCACGATCACTCGTGATCTGAATGGGAATGTCGTACCGTGTCACTATTTGCTCATAGATAAATCTTGTTGTACTCTGCGTTGTGTTGTCTGGCAATGCTCTAGCTTCAGCCCACTTCGTGAGATATTCAGTAGCAACCACAGTGTATCGGCACCGATGCAATTGACTTACCTTCAGTGGTCCAATGAAATCCAATCCCCATCGTTCGAACAACTCCTGTGGTTGAGAGGGATGCAGCAGCATGAAGTCCCACTTCAATGGTTTCTCGACCCTCTAGCAGGTGTCGCATCCTAACACCCACTCCCTAGCATCGGTGTGCATCGTCGGCCACCACAGACCTACCAAAAGAATTTTCCTCGCTGTAGCATCCGGTCCCATATGACCACCGGCCAAACCTTCGTGTGCCTCCTTTAATACACCTAGTATCTCTTCTTCTATGACACATCTTCGGCGAATCTAATCAGGCCCCATCTTGTAAAGCAAGCCATTGATCAACTGGCACGTCTTACTTTTCAAGACGAGCTTTCGCCTTTCTGCTGGTGGCATTTCCTTCCGAAACGTGGATGTGGACAAATATTCCCCAATCTTTTCATACCACGAGGGTAACAATGCAATCTGAAATAAGTGTGCATCTGGAAAATCTTCATTCACCCCTCCCTCAACAAGTTTGCCCGACCGGATTCTGGACAACTGGTCAGCAATCACATGGCTCTTGCCCGGTCGTACGATGATGGTAAATGTAAACTCTTGGAGCAATAGCAACCACCTGCTCACTCATCCTTGAATGATTGGCTTGTTCACTAAATACATCAAGGCTTGATGATCCACATAAAAGGTGAATGGTGTGGCTAGGAGACAGTGCCTGAACTTCTGTACAGAGTAAACCATTCCTAGTGCTTCACGCTCGGTCGTACTGTAATTCCTTTCCACTCTTGAAAGTAGCCGACTGGCAAAGAATATCGGATGGTCCAACCCCTGTGTTCCCACTTGTGCTAGTGTTGCTCCAATGGCAAAGTTAGAGGCATCCACATGTACATAAAACTCCTTATTCCAGTCTAGGTACAGCAGTATAGGTGAGCTGATCAATCGGTCCTTCAATTCGTTAAATGCCTTCTCCTGTTCCTCGGCCCATATGAAGGGTTGTCCCTTCCTCGTCAATAAGTCAAGAGGATATGACACTTGTGCAAGATTTTTGATGAATCTTCAATAGTATCCCACATGCCCGAGGAAGGACTTCACACCGGTGACATTCTTTGGGGCCTCCATCTATACGATTACTCTCACCTTGTCAGGGTCGGTTTTCAATCCAACCTTACACACAATGTGTCCTAGCAGTTTTCCTTGTGGCACCATAACTCTGCATTTCCTGGGATTTAATGCAAGACGGGCTGCTCTACATCTTTCCATGCACTCACCTAAAGCTTTCAGATGCTTTTCTTTATCACTATAAATTGACCAGTCATCAAGGAAAGCTTTAAAATTACCTACACACATTCTGTCAAAAATATGGAGTATTATCCTTTGGAACGTGGCTGGCGCATTGCACAACCCAAACGGCATCCGGTTGTAGGCGTACACCCCGTCCTCAACCACGAACGTAGTCTTCAACTTATCTTCCTCCGCAATACTGATTTGGTTGTAGCCTGAAAAGCCATCCAGGAATGAGTACATTTCATGAACGGCAACTTCTTCGAGGATTGTGTCGGTGAAGGGGATAGGAAATGGGTCTTTGATGGTCACCGCATTCAAACTCCAAAAGTCAACACATATTCTCATTTGCTCTATTTCTTTCTTCAAGGATATGACAATCGGTGACACCCACTCGCTGACCTCCACTTTCAAAATGATGCCCGCTTCCAACATCTTCTCAATCTCCTCTTGCACTTTAGCGACATAATTTTTATTCATTCTGTACGGTCTCTTCCGTACGAGTTGGGCTCCCAATACGATAGGGATCCTGTGTACACAACTCCAGTGGTACACCTTTTAGATCTTTATACGTCCAGGCAAAGGCATCTTTATACTCCATGAAGATTTTGAATGTTGTTGCCTTCAGTACGGGGTCCCAGTCATCACCCACAAGGATCTCCTTAGGTTTCTATGGTTCCCAAAGGTTTACCTTCTTCAGCGTTGGCTCCTCGTACTTGATGCATTTATCCCGTTCAAACTGGTGTGCTGGTGTCTCGTCTAAGTCTATCATACCTTCCTTATACTCACCATATTCTGGAGGAAATGTTTCACTGGTCGAGCCTTTGTCTTCTTCCGCTTCCCCCTCTTTAACTTGTAGCATGTTGCAATCAGGGTGGAAGACTTCATAATCTTCCATCTGCCAATGAAATAACCCGTTCAACAAACTGGTCTCGTCCTCCGAGCAACTCCCAATCTCCAGTACACCTTCCTCATTTGGCTCCATTAGTTTGCTTTCGTCATCAACATCTGATTCTCCTCCCAATTCGGATCTTGAAGACGCCAGATCTTCACTAACCACCTAGTTCTTCAAATCAATAGTGTACTTCCTCCCCTGACTCTCGATCGAGAGCGTATTCCTCTTCCAGTTGTGGTTTGCCTTTGCAGCAATCAACCATCCCCGTCACAATAGTGCATCATACGCCTTTTTCTCTTGTGGGATGACGACGAAATTTAGCAAAAACTGGTGTGTGTCGATTAAGACTTTTTGTGCCACTAGTGTACCAAGGGGTTTGATGCCATGCTGGTCTGCTCCTACGAGGTGGAATGTCAGGGGCCAGAGAGTCGGCTTACCCAAACACTTCCATGTTTCCTCTAGCAGTACGTTTACTCCTGACCCTCCGTCGACAATGGTGTTAGATAATTTCATTCCCAAAATTTCCATCTCGACGACGGCTGGTTTCCTCCCGATACTTACTATGAGTAGCATTGGATATGTGGTCTCGACTACTGGTTCTGGCATTCGTTCTCGCGGACCCTTCTGAAGATTATTTTCAATAACATTTGTAAGTGCTACTCTCAGATGAGGCATCGTTTGTAGAAGGTCAGTTACCTTGATTGGTACGGTTGTGTGAAGCACCTGCCGTACTATGTTCTTCTCCGACTCCGACTACAGCAACATACTGGTAGCTTTGGAATTTCTCTGTTCATTCATCATTGCCTCTTCTACTTTTGTCCTGGCTTCTCGGAGTCTTTCTTTCTCCGTACAAGGGTCTAGATAATTGGCCTTCTTTGACTACGCCCTCGTGATTGCCAAGACTTCTTCGTCGGCTATCTCTAGCATGTTGATACCTTTCTGCTTTGGATAGTCGATGTCTTCATGATCACCCGGTCCACACGATTTGCATAGTTTTCCCCTGGTGCCTTGGCTGCTCTGACAATCCCTCGCAAAGTGACCCCATTCATTACACTTCCGGCATTGGATCATGGGTCTACCTTTGTTGTCGTACTGAATTTTGCTTCTGGGCATATTATTTCTCCGATTGTTATGGTAGCCTCCAGGGGATGCATTGTTGCTCTAGGGTTTTGGTGGTGTGGTCGGAGGGGTTGACTGTTCTCCTTGTGTGAAGAATACTTGCGAACTCCTTGTTTTTAAGTTGTACGGGCACTCCTTGACAGAGTATCCCATAACTTGGCAGATGTCACAGAATAATTTTTTCAGGCAGTTCGCCTTTGTATGACCTTCCGTCTTGCATTCGGTACACCATAATTCATTCACCTCCTTGGAACCTTCCTTGTCGGCTTTCAGTTCTTTCATCATCAGCATCATGTCCCGACGAAGAGCTTGTATAGTTGTTGATTCGTCTTCACTTTCCTCTACACTCTCCTCATCATCTTTCTTCTTCCCCTTCAAGGATGTCTTGTTCTCACTTTCAATGTCCATCGCCCGATTATATGCTTCAGTGTACGAGGATGGCGGTACCACTTTCATTTTTTGCCAAAGCGAGGGAATCAACCCTTCGACAAACCATCTCTTCTTTAGGCCATCTGTCGGCTGTGCCTCAAGCTTCCCTATCAAATCTTTTAATTTCCGATTGTAGGTCCGCACACTCTCGTGCTTTCCTTGTTTAGTATTTCATATCTCTGTAACAATCTCACTATCGTCCCGTAGGAGTTTAAACTCTTCCTGGAAAGCTTGCTTCAATACCCTCCAAATAGCTCTTTGTGCTTGGTCCAATTCAGAGTACCAATCAATGGCACTATCTTTGAGTGTCGCTAGAAATGCTTTCAGCCACTGGTCGGGATCATCCTGTCTGCTGGCTACCCAGATAGTCTCACATGTCTTACAATGCCGTACGGGATCTTCAAACCCATTCCCCATGAACTTTGGCAGCTTTTGTCGCTTTGGATTAGCCATCTTTCCCCGCTGTCCTTGTGTGTTGGACCCGACTAGACTGGTTTCCTCACTACGTTTTGGTGCGTCACTTGCACTCTCGGCCACATACAAGTCACTCCCACGTCGTCCATCAGCGTCCGCAACACCGTGAGTCCTGGGGTTCCCTTTGGTACTCTCTCCGCCTCGGGGTACTAGGCTCTAATCTTCCACTCGTCAGGCATTTGTCGTCGTTCGATAAGGACAACTCCCGAAAACGTCTGATGCTACTACTCAATTCATCTTCGTTCTCATAAGGATCATATCTTCCTATATACGGGGTGCCGAAGGGTTCTTCGTCCCTTCCTCTCTGCAAACTTTGGTGTGCTCTTCCAAGGGATGTGTCTATTCTTGTCAGATTGTCATATGTTCTTTTAATACTCTGATTTAGTTCAATTAAATCCTCATCCAATTCCTTACCAGCTTGCTTCAGTTGTTTTCGTTGGTTTTCTTGTTCTTGCAGCCTGAGTGATCACCGAACTTGCTCTTCCTGAGTCCCGTGCCCATCAGGTACTTGATTCTTGTCTTTGTTCGGTCGTACGAGCATTTAAGATTTGTTTAGGCGATCATTACTGACTACCGGATGTACGGCGTCGGCTAGTGTCTCGTTCTTCTTCTTCGCATTTGGTTCGCTCTTCGTAACGCTGCAATATTTGCTACCTTCGGCGTTCTTGATCCTCTTCTTCTCACAAGTCTTGCAAAATAATAAAATGACGGGCCAACAATCTGGGAATACGATTCAAGAGATGATCCACTTCGTCATTCACTTCCAACCGATCCCAGATAACTTCCTCAGGGATCTCCCGCCTGTGGGATTCCTTGCGTACGTGATCTCGTAAAGATATCTTCCACAGATTGACAAGATCTTCAGTCAATAGGTCTTCCCTTTCCTCATTGCTATTCACGGGCTCATCTTGCGGAAGACCCATCACACTGCCATGACGAGTGAGTCCCTAGTCCACTCAGGCAACAGCGCCAAATGTTTACTCCACTAGTGGTAATTCAATACGCTACAGAAGTAAACTAGATACACAATATCATTGAGAATGTAAAAGCATTCACAGAACAGATGTATATGAAGCATTGGAGTCTTTATTCATGTACTTGCAGTATTACATCATCATATCAACACTCCCAACTACAAACCACACAGCAAAATAAATAGTTAATTCACTAGTGGTAGTCCACTCAGGCAACGGCGCCAAATGTTTACTCCACTAGTGGTAATTCAATACGCTACAGAAGTAAACTAGATACACAATATCACTAAGCATGTAAAAGCATTCACAGAATAGATGTATATGAAGCATTGGAGTCTTTATTCATGTACTTGCAGTATTACATCATTATATCAACACTCCCGACTACAAACCACACAACAAAATAAATAGTTAACTGGCGTCGGTTCAGAACACCAACCGTTGGCAACTAACAAGTACCAACTAATACCGAGGACTAATCCCGAGTGCTAACTAATCCCGAGGACTAAATCCTTGACAGAACATTATTTATTTATTCCATTTGCTAATTAACTATTTAGCGGATTACTCACTGATATCATAAAGGATGAACATCATTTTATTTAGTTTGAAGGTCATTCAGCATCTTCATTTAGTTTGAAGATCAGTCAGATCGAAATCTCCAGATTATTTATTATCCACTTGAAGATATGAAGAGCCTTCGATCAAACCTCTTGAAGATATGAAGAGCCTTCAATCAAATGGCTTTAACAAAACATAATGTCTTGATCGTTGAAATCAGAACTTTCATCCATAATACATATAACAGCAGAACTTTCATCCATAATACGTATAACAGCATACATAGAGATCAGAATACGTAATTGTTAATCAAACAGAAATCACAATACGTATTTGATTAATCAAAACGATTTCCCTACCCAGCAGATGCAGATAAAAAGACGTCTCTTTTAGCATTAAGGTGCTTCACAATCAACGAAGTTAAGACATTATAATTAAAATAATGATTTGAGAAGAGTTATCAGGTGGTTTATCTTTCTGAAAGGACATGTATTCTCTCTTCTTAGATGCCTGTTGTTGGATGATTTTATGAAGAGTTGTATCGGTCTGGGAAAGGCTGCATCTCTCATTGAAGGGGTCGAAGCTTTTTGAGGAGTTGTATTCTTTCATCTGAAGGCTGAATCGATATGCTATATGGTCACAGATTAAATTAATAATGAGTAAATACAAAAGATAGGGGATAAAATCAGAAATTCGATTTAGTTATGAAGAGGCAGATCTAAAGAGCAGATGTGATCTTTCATAAAGAGGCATGCAAACATTGAACAACATATATATGTGATATCCAAATCAAAGCTGAAGTGTGGCTGTGAAGTTTCAGGTGATTCAAATCAGAAACCCATCTTCTTGTGTGGGCTAAGTGTGAGATTTTTCATCAAAGGCAGATCGGAGAATTGGGAGAGTGCAGATCTGATTGAAGTCATTTACTTCATCCATCAAGTCAAGGTTTGGTGCCTTGCATTAGGGGTTGGTGCTCCTTGTAGGTTGGTGCCTACTAAAATTGTTAAGGGGTTGGTATTCCTTGTAGGTTGTAGCCTACAAAATAATTTCATTCATAATCAAGTAGGTTGGTACATACTTCAATTTGTAAAAATCATTTAATCAATTCAATAAAGTGGTGACAACTTGTTTTCATTGAGTCATATTAAGAGTTGATAGTAATAAGAGTTTAAAGATTGTTTTAAAAGATTGAGAATAGAAAGTTTGGTTTGATCTACTGATTTACCCCCCTCCGCCCCCTCCTCTCAGTAAATCTTTTGTGCTCTTCAAGTCTATCTTAAGTATAGTTATCAAATCCAATCAAATCCCACTTAAGAACATTGCCTATCTTAAGTAGAAATCAAATCCAATCAACTCTTGCTTAAGAACATTAGTCCATCTTAAGTATAGAAAATCAGCCTTAATCAAATCAAATCATTTTAAGGTCTTGACATTTGATCCCAAGTCTAATCCCACCCTCCATATTCATCCTCATATCTTATTCTTATAATCCCCCATTCATTCGCAATTCATCATCATAACTTCCATCCTCATCCAAAATCAATCCCTCTCTACCATGTCTAACCACCTAACCTACCATTCATCCAACCTTATAATCTATCCTAATCCACCTTCATCCATTACAACCAACCCCAATCACATTGATGATGATGAGGAAAGCCTTGTTGACCAACCTGAATATGATCCCTATGATGATAGTGAGAGTATTGTGGATCACCTTGAATCCATTATCATTAGACAAAATTCTCCAAGCTTCCACTAATTACCCATCCAAAGTTCTCCTCAAATCTCACCCACATCCTTACCACCCATGTCATCCCAATCCACCACCACCGATTTTATCCTCACCCACTACTTCAATAATGATATGGATGCCATGGTTAGATATCTCCTTGGCATTGGTGCTAAACTTCCATCCTCCCCACCTTCATCCAATCCCAATCCATCCCCTCTTGCCATTCAGAAGCAAGTATGTATTCAATCTAGGTAACTAAAGATGTTTTCAGGTTGGAGTCAAGGATATTCCAAAAATTGGATATACCAATATAAGCTTAACATTTAAGTAGCCTAAGTATCTAACTTAAATGAAATACTCAAATAAATACTTGTTGAAAAATACTTAATTAAAAGATAAAAACAACTTTATTGTATATTTAAAAGAATCCCAAATGGATTTGCTTGACTTCCTAAAACTTTAGGTTGAATTTTGCGACGAGACTCAAGCTTTTTTGTTTTATATACTTGTTGTGACCTTATCACACATCGCCCAATTGCAAATGGGGACCCTAGTAGTTTGCTTTTAGGGTTTTGTCGTTGTGCATCTCGGTTTCATTTGGTCTTTGTTTGGGGGTTTAGAGTTTGAGTCTTTTGAATGGTCATCCGAGTCAAGTGAAGAATTTGAGCCTAAATCATAGTGTAAACATCATCGCGGTGCTTAGAGGGCCCGAGGGACGAAGATCGACTGTCATTTCAGTTGATTCTGACATCTACCTTTTTGGGGTCTCCACCCTGGACCTCCTATTTTTTAGGACTTCATTTTTGGCATTTTTGGCCCGTTAACGACTTCCTATTTTTTAGGGGCTATTTTTGGAAAGTTACTATTTTGGGACAAGTTTCTATTTTTGGCCAGGTTTCCATCTTTGGAAAGTGCTCGGATTTCAAAAAATTAGTCAGAATTCCCAGAAAACCAATGGAAAATCACAAAAATCAATAAAAAGGAATGAGAAATGGGCACATGGCGAAATAACTAGCATAGAATTCATGGCAAAATTTGCCTAAGTGTGGAAAATGGCACCCAAGGTAATGGCTTGACATAATGCAAAGTTCGCCCAACAAAACAAGGTAATGGCAAGAGATCATGGAAAGTCCACCCAGCCTACCAAAGAAGATAGCAGAAGCCAAGGCAAAGTCCGCCCAGCATAAGAGGGAGATGGCATGAGATGAAGGTAAGTCCGCTCCAAGCCAAATGGCTAAACACTAAGCCAAGTCCGCCTAGCACAACAAGACATGGCACAAACATGAGTCAAGTCTGCCATATAGAAGGTGAAGTGGCTTGAACATAGGCTAAGTCCGCCCCAAGTAAAAGATGAATGGCAAGACTATAGACTAAGTCCGCCCTTGGAAAAATGTGAATGGCTCAACACTATGGAAAGTCCGCCCTAACATGGAATGATATAATTCAAAGTCCGCCCAACATAAAATGCATGGCAAAAGCACTTGCCAAGTCCGCCCAAGTCCAAAAATATATGTCTAAACCACTTGACAAATCCGCCAAACCTAGAGGAAGTGGAAAAAATCAAAATTTTGGTCAAGTCCAAACATTGGAGCATTAAAATGTTAAATGATATGCCTTGAAAATGAGAAAATTCGCCAGAGACATAAGGAGTCATGAAAAATTATGGCAAAATAAAATGGAAGAAAAAGATTTGTCTAAGGCGAAGGCAAGAAAATAACTTAAAAAATCAAATTTTCCTTAGGATAAAAATAAAAGGCCATAATTAAAAAATAAAGGGGTTGAAAAATGACACATGAAAATAATTATTTTTATTATTTTTATTTTTATTTTTCAAAACCAAAGAGAGAAAATTTGAATTTTTCTCTAAGACTCAAATTTGGAAAAGGGCAAAAAGGACTTCACTGAACTAGCGCCAGACTTAGCAACTTTCCTAGAGACTGATGTTGAAGATAAAATTTGCCATTCGAAAGTTGAGTGCAAGCCAAGTTTGAACTTGATTTAATGGAAACAACTGGACTTTGCTAAATAGGTCGAACTTCTCATCTTTATAATTGAATTTGCTTCTCATTTTTTTTAATCATTCAACGAAGTTGTGAGAAGAAATTTTGGCTAAGGCAAGAAAGCTGAGAAGTTTGAAGCAAAGTGAAGGAAGAAAAGTGAATTCATACCAGCCAACACTGTGATCTTGTCCATTTTATTTTTTCCAGAGTACCAGGCAAACTTACTTTCTTCACTTCATTCTGGCAAAAGATTTTCATTCGTTCGTTCGTTTCCAACATGATCTTTTACGGAAATTTGGTTTATTAGTTGGCTGGAGTATTTTTCAAAGTAATTTAAATTTAATTTCTGAATTTTAATATTTTATTTGAACATTCTTGTAGATTTACTTTCATAGAAAATACAAATGAAGTTCGCCAGCAAGGGTTCGCAGCCACAATCCAAGATCAAATCCAAATGGGAAAACATTGTGGACACCGACCTCGGCCATGTAGACTTTGATGATTTTAAAAGGAGGATGTATGAAAGTGATAAATTTTTACCTACTCCAATTGCACACCGGATGATATGGAATGGTATTGTCTAGGCAGCTAGGTTTCCACCAGCAAAAGAATGTCCAGAGTTCATGGTAGAATGTGCATTGCATTATAATGCACAAGAAAGACAGATAGAGGCACCTGATGGAAGAGTACTGGAATATTTGAC
The DNA here is from genome assembly GCA_007258455.2 of Sequoia sempervirens. Taxonomy (NCBI): domain Eukaryota; kingdom Viridiplantae; phylum Streptophyta; class Pinopsida; order Cupressales; family Cupressaceae; genus Sequoia; species Sequoia sempervirens. The sequence continues at coordinate 18,844 of VDFB02351513.1, forward strand.
TAAGCCAGCAATACAAGAGACATTTGGAATTACAGCTTACCACCAGACATTTTATTGAACAAAGGATGATGCACGAAGCTTTATGAAGATCAACAGGATCTCTGTGCATCAAACATGAACAAGTCATGGCTAGTGAAGCCTAGACCTACTGCCAAAAAGATGCCCAAGAAATTGACCAGAACTGATTTTAAAGAAGAATACAAAGATATTGTCTTACTGCTGAATAGAATTGTGGGCAATCCTCAAGGTTCGCCCTTTGAAACCTAGATGTATTATTTCATTGATGAAATAACTTCCGAGGTTAAAATGTTCAACTGGTCAAGAATGATCAGTGATAGTCTCCACAAGCAATTGGTCAACCTAGAGAGAACCAAAACCTTTCATATGAATTCTTATGTCATATATCTATTTGCAAGGACCTACAGATATGCTGGCCTGATTTGCAAAGGCATAGTTGGCAATGGCGAAGGAGAGTTCAAGTCCTATGATTGCTATCCTCAGTTGCAATTGAAGGAGAAGTCACATTTTAGAAGAGCACTTGATGCCTTTCTCATTTATATCACTCAAATTCTCCAAGGCGGAACCCATCAGAGGCTCACTCATGAAGCCAAAAGTTTGATCAGCCAGTATGGATCCTAGTTCATCCAATTTCCCAGATTTACATACATCAAAATTCAAGGATTCATAAATCACCCATACAGATTGCCAATCTATCCAACCAACAAAATGGTTCTGCTAGAAGTTCTAAGGCAATTGGAGACATACCAGAATATTCAAAGGACCAAGCAAAAGGCCTCCATTACTTTCCCTTTCTTCATCGGCAATATGGAAGAGTCATGTCCATCAACGCAAGCGGCAGAAAGTGCTCGATTGGAGACACAAAGATACCCATTCATTTCCTGTAAGCCCAAAACTAATTTTGATCCACTTCATCACATTGGAACTGTGGATGGAAGGAAATATAGACACAGAATAGACTTAGAAGATTTTTGGGAAAATGTGGCTAATGAATATAATGTGAGAAAAAGACTATGGTCAAGGTTGCCACTGTATATGATAAGGACGACAGAACTCTTCCAAGTACCTGATCAACTAGAGCATGATGGAGTGTATGTGCAGCCGAGCTTTGATGAAAGGTAGTCGCTTCCTCCTATCAGATGATCTAAGCCTAAGCTTGGCGATCTGGCAACTTTCATGAGACCAGTATTCAAATATTCCAGATGGTGGATAGACCAGCAAGTGCAAGCTTTAGGGCAGAGGAATGTGCAATTCACATATGACTTGATGGGTGAGGCAGAGTCCTATTCCTCAAATGTCGGTGCATCTCATGGAGGCGAACCAACTAATGCTGCCAACTTGAAAAAGAGAAAAGAAATTGATGACTCTACAAAGCAGAACAAGAAAAAAATAGCAAATGAAGGACCCAGTCAAAAGAAACAGAAATCCAAGCCCCTTCATTCGGCTACATCCACAAATATAGATGAAATATTGATCATGGAAGAAGAGTCATGGGAGCAAGTCAAAATTCCCTTGCCAGTTTTGGAAAGAAATATGGAGCCAATGCAATTGGAAGATGATGATCATCCCTCTCCTACTGGCATGGAAATTTTGGAGTCGGACAATGACATAGATATCATGGATGGAGAATTTGAAGAGGGAATGATTTCCGCCCTCAAAGGAATTCAAGAAGCCCCATCCGTGCAAGAGATTCAAGACATGCAAGAAATTCAGGATATGCCAGAAGTTCAGGATATGTAGGACATCCAAAATCATCAAGAAGATGGAATTGAACAGTCAACCATCCCAGATTGGCTGAAAGAGAGACTAAAGATAAAGGCGCCAGTAGAGGTACTAGAAGAAGATGATACCACAGACTTCTTGGCGAGGCTAGAGCAGACTGCCACAAGAAAGCCAGCCAAGAAATTTTCTACCATACAGAGTGATGAAGCTAGTAACCGAACAATGCATATTGCAGTACCTACAGTTGATAAATCCCAAGATGAGATTGCCCCAAATAAATATGCCATTACAACTATTGATATTGGTCCAACAACAAAAGGACAAGAAGTTGAGGACCTAGATAATTTTGTTGCCACCATCAAGTCTAGGCTGGAGAAAGAAGTGGCGAAAAAAAGGTAATATAAAAGAGAGATTGAGCGTCTGAAAGAATATATCCATCATTTGACCAGGCCACTCAATCAAAGTGACCAACCAACACCTCCACTTCCAAACTCTTCACAGGAACTGCTCAAAAGTTTTGAAGAGGAATTGACTACAGCCAAAGAAACTAAAGAATGGATGGCAGGAAAGAAAGAAAAGGCAATGGCATTCGCAGAGAAGTTGGCATATGTTTATGAGCAAACTTCCTTTCTACTATCATGAGTTGCAAACTTAGCAGAAGCATGGGATGGCCCCCAAGACATCCAAAATAAAATTATCCCATGTCTTCAAGAGATAAAGGGCATTCCAAAGCAGAGATTGATTGATGAGAAGATTATTGAAGCTGGAGCTACATATGATTTCAGCAGCTAGTACTATGCACTAATCTCATGAGGAGAAGTCCTGGAAAGAGTACAGCAAGATAGCGCCAAAATTGAAGAGCAAGCAAAGGAGATTCAGAGTAAGATTTCCCCAATGGCTATAGATGTGCTTGACAGAGATATTGTTTGAAGAAAACACTTGCAGCCAGAAAATTTAAAAGATAAAGTTCAAAGAATTTTCTCTATCACTTCCGGGCCAATCATGAAGGAAAATTTGACCAAAGCATTCAGCTTCCTGACCATCCAACACACTTTCTTGCTGCATGAATCAAAATGGACGATCACCTTTGCAGAATGTGCAAAAGCTCTAGATTTGTTGGATTACAAAGTTAACACACTACAAGGCATTACCATGGAAGAAGTCAGCATGATCGTGTCCAAGTTCACCGAGCATAGTGCTTTGCGAATGGATAAGGATGCAACTCCAAGTAAATGAGTTCTCTACAGTTAACTGATTGTTGTTTAGGCAACCCTAATTAGGCTTTAGTTATTTTGAATCTGGGTCGTTAATCTCATTTTGATCTTGGTCGTTCATTGTACTCAAGAAACTCTATATAAACCAACCCTCCCCCCTTCCCCACCCCCCCCCACCCCCCTCTCACTCTCTCATTTTTCATATAGGATGTAGAGGATATAGAGATAAGAATCACGAGAATACAGCACAGGAGATAGGAGATAGAGCATAGATAATAAGAGAGAGTTTTATGAAATTGTTGCTAAAGACTACTTTGATAATAAAGTTCATAATGCATGAGATGCTTTGAATCCTTTCATTGTCAAATGGTTGCATGGTTGCATATTTCTCTTCCTCGTAAAGTAGATTTGAGTTAGAATTTCATTTGAATGTATGTTAAGGGAATGATAGATTGATCGTAAAGATTAGTGAAACTCTGCTCATACTTTCTTTGGATGGATGATTTTTGTTCAATGTGTAAAGTTAGACTGAGCTTTTAATGTGGATGCTTCATTGTTTACTTCGAATGATATTGTTCTATTGATGGTGTTGTTCGTAGTGAAGAAATTTTTTAAGCACAAATCCCCAGAAGATTGCACTTGCTTTGCGTAGTTGTTGTATAGCGTGACGAAACAAAGTATTGTTCTTTGGTTTCACTCAATCCTTACTGTCTCTTGATTTCGTAGGAATAGTGTAGGATTCCTCAACCCTTACTCCTTTTTACACTTCTTTATCTAAAATCAAAAAATTCCAAAAAATAACACTAAATTTAAGTCTTTGCTTTCCAAGTAACTTGCTAGAGTAAATTCCTTTGTGTTACTGGCAAAATCACATCATCCACAGAGCTTATCCACACTCAACTTACGAAACATTGGAATTGTTGTATGATCTTTTTGGCAATCTTAACATACGAGGCAGTTTTTCAAGAGAGGATAGAGTGTCTTTGGATTCTTTATTCTAGAGTGCTTGGTGAGTCATAAAACACACATCAACAATACTATTGAAGACAGCAACCTTGATGCACTTCCATTAAAGAAGTGTAGTCTTCAACGAGCTACTTAGGACCCAGGTGATCCTGATGAGTCTAAGTCGCTAGAGCATTTCCTATCTCATTTGGATAGATGTTTGTCCAATATGTTTGGATGCATATCCCATATGGACAAATGATTACCTAAGCATACAGTTGAGAGAGCACATGAGAACTTAATAAATGATTAAAGTTATAACAAAAGAAAATGGGTGAATTTTTTCAAGTACAACTTAAGGGTTGTTACAAGACCTTTCTACTTCCCTTCAAACCCAAAATAAAAGTTACAACAGTTTGGGATGAGGCTATATCAAGTAAAAGTTGTCTATCTAAAATACTATTCAAATATAGGGGACAAGAATTTAACTTTCTTATAAGAAGCTACGGTTGGACCATAGGCTCCCCAAAGCAAATGTGAAGTCCTTAGGCTCCACACTTTAAGAAATCCTTTAAGTAGTGTACATGACATTTTCCCAATCCATTTGAATGACAATAAAAGCTTCTCAAAAAACTATGTCAATTTTGTTAGCATATGTTTTGGATCACACTCCATGGTCCATCATCTACCAATTTTTTGTTATCATTGTGATGATGGATCACAAAGTGTGTTACAAAACGTTGATTTAAATAAACAAAATTGACAACTTTTTCCAAAAGATTTCATTATCAATCCTTTAAGTCATGAAGCTCTAAAAGCTCCGCTCGATGTACTACCTCAATGGGAATTCAAATGAGAATATCGATTACCTTCTTCCCATTTTCCCTTTGCAAAGGATAGGGATTTTTCCTCAAAGGGATGGAGATGCATTGGGTGGGTCCATCCCAAATCAAGGCTTGGATTATTGCCTAGTTTACCAAAATACAAAAGCAAACTATTGACCAAGTTGTAGGACATTCCTCCAGCTATCATGTGCAAAAATATCTTGCTTAAAAAAAATCAGAGAATATTCAAACAAGAAAAGATTGGAATATCTGGGTTAAAATTGAAAGCTCTACATGGGTGATTTTTTGGCAAATCCAACAAGATAGGTTAGGAGGAGAGGATCAAAGGGTGGAAAGTAAAATCATAAAGTCATTCAGGAAAGGCATTTTAAATAGTGCATCAAATTGGCAGATCACCAAGGGCAATACTAGAGGAAAAGGAAAAAGGGCTGTCATTCAAAATTCAGGAGTAGCCAACCCATAATTAGCTAGACTAATTAAGTCCGGAATAATCAAGTAGATAATGGAATGACATTTGCATTGAGGGTGATTCAATGATACTGCTCAATACAGTTAGAAAGCATGGCTGTTCAGTTTGGAAACTAATGAAACATTAAAGGACATCATTGTCATAGCTGATTCTATCCTCGAGATCAGATTAACCCACATAAATAAGGAGAGCAAGAAGTTTTCTGACAAAGAAGCCAATTACAGAGTTTCTAATCAAGCTACGCATGATTGAAAGGAGTTAAAAGAGAAACACAATAGCTGACAAAGAAACCAGCCTGAAGGTTTCTTTCAAGTTATGCATGTTACCAAGGAGATCATATGGCACCCTCCTCTAGTGAACATCTTCAGATTTTGATGATCCTTTACTGCTGGGAAAGTGACATAACCGAAAGTGTCTAAAGGTAGCATGCACAGGTAAAAAAAATCAGTAATGTAAGTGGGCTTTGGGAATGAAATAAAAAATTTAAAAGGCTAAGGAGGGGCCATCTTTGTGGACCTTAAAAAAATCCCTTAATTTCCATTGATTCATTTTATTAGCAGTGCAATTTTGATAGATGGGCTCATAGGAAGATTGAAGAGAATATTGTTCGCTTATTATTGGATACCACTGTTAAACACTCCAATGGTATACTGCTCTTATGAATTTTCAAATATGTTGTAATGTCCCCTATCCTGAATTGCCCTAGAATTCGCCTATTGATCACAAATTGCAACAAATTAGGGCTAGAGTTTCACCTTATTAAACAAATATCTCTTCAATGATGTAATCTTGGATCGGAATCCTGGATTCACCACATGAACAATATATGCAAGTATGTATATATGCTTGTTAGGGTTAGACAATTGCATCACATTCATAGATTATCAACAATGCAAACATATTAGGAATTTGGGAGAAGGGACATGATGGGTCCGCACGAAGCCATATGTCAAGCCTAAGAGGGTGTATACCACAGCCCTCCCCCTTGGCGACTTGTACCTGCTTTCCCCATCAATGTCTCAACCCCTAAAGACACTTGCCACCTTGTGGAGTTTGGCAGGGGCCATAAGTGGGTAACTTGGCTCTCTGTGTAGTGCCCTTTGGTTGGCTACCTACTAGCCTCGTTTACCCCTTTTGCTTACACCCCAAGCCCCTCCTACAAGGTGGGTTTCAGACAGTTAGCATAATTCTGATTCAATCATAAGAAATCCTCCTTTATTATCTTATAAGCAATCAATATGCATACATAGGCAAACAACTACTTGCAGAAAATACACATTTAATATTCCTTTATTATGCAAGACCATATTTATATAGACGTAAGATAATAAATGGCAAAAATACACCTAAATATAGGATGGATCTGATATACTCCTGATTATGTATATATTTCTGATAAAACTATCTGTTGTGCTAGATTGCACAGGTTTCCTTTGATTTGTTGTGCTCTAGTGTCTTCCTCTATACACCGTTGTATATCTCTCTAGCAATGATGATCTCCTTGCATTGAAGTGACCCACTCTTAAAAGACATGTCTCTTACCTTGACTAATCGCCGCCTTCCTTAGGATAATTAATTGCATTAATATTATCCTTGCTTAATCATTGATTCTTCATTAATTCGCTGCATGATACTTGTTTATCTTTTAATATTAATTCGATTGACTTCATGTTTCTCCCTATTGTTGTTGACGTGGGTCGACTTGCATTTGATAGTGCTACGTCCTATTCACAACCCGTAGTCTTGAGCGATTGGATTCCTCATGCATGACCCAGCGATTTGGTTTTATATTTGTGGGGGCATGACATATGCTTATGATTCCACACTAAACTTCGTTTCTCTGAAAATGGTTAGATAGCTCACTTGAAATATCAAACTGTAATGTCCCCGTTTTCGGTGTCCTTATTTGAGCTAGTTTGGTTTTGACTCACTATTTTTAGCAAGTACTATATTTAGTAACTGATCCTGGCAGCAGTGCAATGCAGGGTTTCCTATTTGGGCAGTATGTGGCAGTTGTCAGGTGAGCTCTAATGTTTTATGTCAATTTGTTGTTTGGGAGTGCTTACTGTTTTTAGCAGTTGCTATTTATAGTAAGTCTATTTTCGATAACTAGTCCTAGTGGTAGTGGAGTGCAGAGTTACCATTCTTGGCAGGGGGTGAGTTTTCTCCATGGTCTAATTTATTATTGGTTAATTCGCCACTAAAAGTATTAAAGATGTTTTTCAATAAAAAGGGGTTATAAGCTTGGGTTATAAAAAGGACCACCTAGCCTAGTGATAACAACATTGTTTTAAAAGGGGCCATTGTATTTTTAATAAACGCAAATTATTTAAGTTTATTTCATAAAGTTAAGACAAAATATTATGTCCAAAAAGTGGACAACCCCCATGAGGAACTTTTGATTATATTTTAAAATGAAAAGCAAATTATTAAAAAAGATAGGATGGCGTTGAATTTTTGGAGGGAAAGTTATTCAAATTGAAGGTTGCCCTAACTTCTTCCTCCACTTCTATTTATTTTGTTTTTTGGCTCTCATTTGCATATGGAGGATTTGACAACATAAGGAGACTCTGCTGAATTGTTTCCAAATTGTGAATGTTGCATATTAAGGATGAAAACCCTCATTTCTAGTGCTAGTTTTGGTGGTGAGAGATCTACCCCAGCTGGTTGGAGTGGTTCTACTTCAGGGATCACCGTTGTGCTCAACAGAGTTCTGATTGTCAGTGATTTTGTGGTGAAATGATGAAGATATTCCTGGTTTCTTGATGTGGGTTTTGGAGTTTTGGTGTGTTTGGCTCATGGCTTCATTTTGGTGGTGATTGGAGTAGTTTTGAAGCTTTTTTCAGAGGTCTGATTGCTTTTCCAGAATTCTGGAAATTCCCTTTGCCAGGTCTGAAAGTGTTTTTGTAGCTCCTTGCATGTTTGGCCTATCGTTTTGGGTATTGGCTCCTTGGTTTCCTCTTGTTTGGGCTCCCCATTTCAAGCATCTATTTGCATTTATTGAAGAACCAATGATTTTTAGAGCCTAGTCGCCCTCCTTGGGAATCGCGCAAATCAAGGCTTGAAGGAAAGTTTGGTCTGTGACTACTGTGGTCCGTAATCTGCCTTTGGGAGGTTGATTTCTGCTGTTCTATGCAGTGTCCAGGTCTTGGTTGAGTGTAAGTGTTTTATTGTTCGCTCTCTGGTGAAAGAAATTGCATTGTATGGTGATGTAATGTCCCCTTCTCATTAGTGATCAGCATTGCAATTCATCAGTCTATTCCGGAACCCGTAGACTGGAATGAGGTGAAATTAGGGTTTCGTGGCTTGGAGTTTTGTGGCATTTCATGTTATTTACTATTTTTAGTAAATGCTAGTTGTGGCAGTTGCAGTTGTCTATTCTTAGTTCCTTGCAGTTGGAGCAGTTGTTATATTTTGGCTTGGTCTTCAGAAAGCTTTATTTGGCGAAAATTATTTAATTAAAGGCATTATGTTTTAATTCACTGTTGACCCCCACCTTGGCCTAAGGAGATAACTTAAGTTGTTTTTAATGTGGGGCCATGAAGGGTACGCCTTCATCATTAGTTTATTTATTCTTTATTCAAATATTTCCTCATCTTGAAAGTGGACGCCACTTTTATATTATTTGAATAAAGTGTTTTTATTTGAGGCCTTTTGGGACGCCACCTTGAGAAGTTGAATGGTTTTTGGTAATTGAAGGGTCTCCTGTGTCTTTTGGTCTGCTTCTCAGGCATTTGAAGAGTTTGTGAGCTCTTATTTATTGAAGGTCCTTGCTCCAGCATTTCATCCATGAAAATTATGCTAAAGTTATGTTGTCGAAATGACAATTGACATATTGCTTCGAGGATGTCTACCTCCTAGCCTTTCATCCAATTTCGTGTTTGCAATATAACACCTAGTTGGCTACATTGCTGCTTCTCAACATCAGACTAGCAGATTGAGCATCAAAGATTAATGAATTTTGGAGTATTTTCACAGTTTGAGTTCCTGGTTTTTGCTACAGCTGAAGCTGAGTTTTGTTCATATCTTTTGGAGTGAATTTTATTTTGTTCTGGGTACTTTGGCCATCCATTTGTTGACTGAAGGCGCCACTTTCCACAAAGTATTGGAATTTAATTCCAAGTATTTAATTTTTACTTGCAAAATCGATTTTTGGTGAAGGCCGTACCATCTAGAGGTGCATTGGAATTCGTGCCAAATAATCTGGAGACTTTGGTGGCTGTTTCTGGATTGCATCTTGGGCGCCAGACTTCTAGGGAGTATTTGCAACTTATTTCACGTCATTCGGAGGAGAATTGAGTGAGTTATGAACATTTCATTGATTCTCATAGTTGCAGATTGATATTTCCAGTTTACAGTTTTTGTATCAGATTGTAGAAGTTCTGATTTCTGATTCATTATCAGCTGTTAGAGAGTTAAACAATCATTGAAAAACATCTATTAATCTTGTGTTTGAAGATTATTGTATTTCCTATGTAATTTGCAGCTTATTTCTCATTTGTACAAACTGTAAACAGTAGTACTGTTCCAGTTTTAATTGCTGCAATTTCTTTCTGTATCTTCTCACATAAGTCCCCTGGATGGTTTACCGCCAGTGTGGTTAAATTGATTGTAATATCTTATACCCACTCATAGTGGTGAATCCCCACAGTTCTGTGGATGCCCGCCGCAGCGGATGAATTGTTTTCTATTGTAATCTTTTCCCCCCACTGTTTGGTGGTAGTGTGGAACTGTTTCTCATGGCTGGTTATCCACCTATCATTTCATAATTTCAATCTTTAACACTCCGTCATATGTTAGCACCTCGCCCTCAGTGGGATCTTGAGTGCACATTCTTGACGTTGAGTAGTTCTTCAATTCAAGTTCAGTTTTTAGTTTGATGCTAACGCTAATCCAATCAACTATTGCTGGTTATGTTGTGTTAAATTATCGAAAAAATTGGTTAGCATATTTCAGGTGAATATATGTGACTGTTTGGGCTCCTATCAGGTCTGCAAACTCTTGTATCAGGTCTGTAATGTATTTCTTTAAGTCTGAAAATGAATTATTATGCATTACTATCAAGAACTGTTGTGTATCTATTTGAAAAAGAAACTATTTCAATGTATTTTCTGTTGATGCAATTATTTCCTATGCTCTCTCGTTATGATGCAAACACATGAAACAAGACAAAAAACCTCAGCAAAACATTCCAAATCAGCAAACAGTATTTCAAAAAGATAATCAGGGGTGGTTATTACACAGACAAAAGCTTCAAGACCTTGTACACAGTTTATCCTGAAAGGTTTCAACAGTATCTTGCTGCAAAGATCTTCTGATCTTAAATTATGCACTCGTTAATATGGTTTACATTTGGTGTGATTCCATAAATTTTTAACCCTTGGACATTTTTTTTGTTGGTTTGTCAATCATTTTGATATTGATTCGGTGTATCTTTTTCATGCATTTCATTTTTGAAACTGCGGAGCTTATTGTCTAATGCCCAAAGAAAAGGTGTAAAACACAAATACCGTATCAAAATTATATACAACATGAAGATTTTCCTTCTGCAATCTGTCCCCTCTAAAGTGACATTATAAAAAAAAGAGCCTTCCCCTAAATTAGTTAAGCGAGCGTAGAGGTGTGTGTGTCTAGATAGAGAGAGAGAGCTTGTAAATCATCATGAATCGGTGAAAAGAGGAAAAGACAAACGAATTGTCGATTTTTGGAAAAAAAAGAGACTCATTTTAAGAGATTCAAAGATGTATGAAGGACAGTCAGATAAAAATTCCCATTTTCCCTAAAAAATGTCCTCTATCATTCTTTCTATGGGCAATATTTTCAAATAAATCCAATATCAACATGAAAAATAAATAAAACAATGGGTGTGCCCAGAGAAGCAAAAATCTCCAAAAAATCCTGATTTTTTGCGAATCATCTTGTGGATAATTTTTTCTCTCAAAAAATCTGTCTTTTTAAAAAACTGTTGACTACGATTTTCAACAATTTTTTCATGTTTAAATCACATAAAAAATCACATTTAAATCATGTTTGAAACCTTAATCAATCTCCTGCCAACTTGTGAAACCCTTGAAACTTGCGAAATGGCGACATATTTTATGAATTACGTAGTTGTGCAATATTTTTAGGGCACGACTACAAATGGGAGCTCACCGGGATGTGCATAGAAGGTACAACTAGTTGCAAACTTGCAGGGAGTCGGAAGGCGATGCATTTGAGTCAAAGGTAGGCAATTTTTTGCTATAACACTTTTGTAAATACAATCAACTTCATGCCATAAAAATAGTATTTACACAAAATTCAACCAACACATACAAATAGATGAATAATTTTGTTAGATAAAATTTTCAATATGCACATCACAAGGATCTATTGTGACCTTTTCACACATCGCCCCATCGCCAATGGGGACCCCCAGTTGTCCGCTAGTTTTTAGGGTTTTGTCTCCGTGCAACGGTTTCATGAGCTCACCTCTTTCAAAGTTTCAAGTCAATCTTCCGAGAGTCATCCGAGCCAAGTCAATAATCCATGCTTGAATTAGTGCGTAAACGTCATAGAAGTGTTCAGAAGGCCTGAGAGACGAGGATCACCTGTGCTTTCGGCCAATTCTGAGACTTCCTACTTTCTAGGGAATCTACTTTTTGCTTTTTTGCTTTTTCATTTTTGGCATTTTTGGACCAAACGGGGTTCCCTATTTTTTAGGGATTTTGCTTTTTCTATTTTTAGAAAGTCAACCCTGGTCAATGAGTCAACTTTCCATCTTTAGATCCAAAAATCAACCTAAAAATCGAAAACTCATTGAAAAATCAAAGAGAAAATCGAAAAATCAAGTGAAAAATCTGGAAAAGCAAGTAAAAATCTGAGAAAATCAGTTAAAAAGCATGAGAAAATCAAGAAAAGCATTGAAATATCCGTCAGATCTGAGAGGAAAATCACCAAAAAGCAACCAAAAGAGCACGTAATTCATGATGAAATTCTGTCTAAGTCTGGAAAATTCACCATCAAGCAGCATGTTCAGCCCTTAAAAGGTAGGACGTAGAGAAGAATGGCAAGGACTTGAGAAAGTCCGCCCAGCCTTGAGGAAAAATGGCAAAGACCCTTGCAAGTCCGCCTTGTCTTAGTCAAAAGGAAAGCAGCATGAAGTTAAGAGGTCGGCCCTTACAAAGTGGGACTTAGCAAAGAAATTCCAAACCCCACCTAGCTTTGGCAAGATGCCTTTGAAGTCTGCCCAGCCTTGATGGAAGATGGAAAAGACCTTGGAAAGTCCGCCCTTGACTTGGCAAGGACTTAAGGAAGTCTGCCTAGGCATACAAGAGGAGAAAAAATTAAAATTTTGCTAAGTGTTTGGTGCCTTAAAGAGGAAAATCCGAATTTTGCCCAAGTATAGAGGCTAAGACTTGGAAAAATCGAAATTTTGGCTAAGTATTTTAACATTTTCAAGAGGAGAAGTGCGAGTTTAGGCTAAGTGTGAAAGGAAAGCCTAGTAGAAAGTCCGCCATACCTTGAGGAAAGGTGGAAAAGACTTAAGGCAAAGGGAAGAATGAAGTTCGCCTAACATGAGAGGAGAGGAAGGATTAAAATTCGCCTAAGAATGGATGTCTGCAGAAAGTTGATGAAATTGGCCAAGTACACAAAGGAAAATGCACAAGGCAAAGAGGTAGGAAAGTCCGCCCTTGGCCAAGGAAGATAAAAATTTGTCAAGCATCATGGAATTTCACCTAAGGAAGACATCCAGACACAAACTTTGCCTAGAGAAATTCGTCTGAGCAAGAGAAAATTTGACTTTGGCATAAGGAAATGTGCCCAGCACAATTCAAAGTTCGCCATGGCAGGAGAAAATAAGGATCTGGCGTAACATTTGTCGGCGAAATGGCTAGAATTTTTGACTTGGCTAGACGAAAATTGGAATAAAATTGGAAAATAAACTTTTACCCAAAGAAAATAGAGAGAGAATCAAAATAGCCATGGGTCCAAAACGAACGGGTTGGAATAAATTAAATATTTTAATATTTTAATAATTTATTTTCAAATACTCAGAAGTTTAAAAGCCTTGGACAAAATAAAATTCGCCAAACGTGTATCGGAGGAAAATAAATTGCGTCGGACAAAGATAAAATCCAATAGGCAAAATTAAATTCGCCAATGATTTAAGACTTGAAAAAATCGAATTTAATTGGACATTTAATGTTTTTTTTTTCAAAATTTGAGAATCAAAGATAAACGTTTAACCAAAAATCAAATTTTTGAAAATCAAAGAGATTTGCCTGGATAAGCTCGCCATAAAGTTTTTTCGGAAAATATTGGAAACTTGCCTGGGAAAACAAATCGAGATCGAGAGAGAAGAAGGCAGTTGCTAAAACAAATCAAGTTCTCCAGCATTATAATGAGTTCTAGCAACTCATTTTTCACAGACACACCTCAAGAAAAGTTTATCTCTCTCGAAATTCTAAGGCAATCAATTATTCAGCAGGCAAGATTGAATTTCCCAGAGGAAGAAGTAATTTTATGCTGAAAAAGAATTTTTCTCGAGGAAGGAAAGGATTTATTTGCTGAAAGTTGAACTTCTGTGCAAGAGAGGCGCACTTCATCACTTGCTTTTTGATTAATTTCTCAAAGTTTAAATATGATCTGCAGCCGGAAGTTCTTTCCTAAGGTTTGAAGTTCAATTGAATAAGTTCGCCATTCTTCTTCTGTCTCTTTCGTGTTGATAAAGTTCTGGCTAAAATTTCAGCTTGATCCAGTTACTTTTAGCTTGCTTTTTTGCAGAAGTTTAATTATTTAATAAGCTGAACGTAAAATTTTCGAACCCAAGGCACGAGATTGAACTATATTTTAAAAGTCTTTGTATTAATGTTAATATTTTTTTACTGCAGGTTGATGACCACGGTAGGCGAATCATCCAAGAAGGTGCCAATGAAGTTCGCCAGCAAAGGTGTCCAGCGAGAATCAAAAATAAATTCAAAGTGGAAAAATGTTGCAGACACCAATCTGGGACATGTTGACTTCGTAGAGTTCAGAAAAAGAGTATATGGACATAACGGACTTCCGACACCAATAGCCAGGCGAATGGTGAGAAATGGGATTTTTCAGGCAGCTGGATTCCCGCCTGCAATGGATTGTGCAAAATTGATGGTAGAATGTGCCATCCATTACGATGCTCAGACAAGACAGATCATTGCACATGACGGCAGAATTTTGGCACACTTGGGTGAGGTAGCAATTCAAGAGACATTTGGCATCCCAACACATTCTCATACTGTCTACAAGACCAAGGAGGAAGCTAAGCATTTGTATGACAGCCAGCCAGAATTATGCACCACAAATATTAACAAGGTATGGCTGGAGAAGCCTAAAACGTCAATAAAGAAGATGCCTAAGAGGCCACGCCGGACGGACTTTAAAGAAGACTTTGGGGACATCATTTTGATGCTGAACAGAGTAGCTAGCAACCCGCAAGGTGCATTTTTTGAGAACTGGATGTATTACTTTATAGATGAGATTACTTTCGGCGTAAAGATGTTCAACTGGTCACGAATGATAAGTGACAATCTTCACGAGCAATTGGTCAATTTGGAAAAGACTAAGTCTTTTCACATGAGCTCGTATATTGTCTATTTATTAGCCAAGTCATACAAATACCCAGGACTAGTTTGCAAAGGCAAAGTGGGCAACGAAGAAAACAAACTCAAGCCGTATGATTGTTACCCGCAGCTTCAGCTAAGGGAGAAATCTCATTTCAGGCAGGTGCACAACGCGTTCTTAATGTACATCACAAGAACACTCCAAGGAGGAACGCATCAAAGGCTAAGTCACAAGGCGAAAAGTTTGATCAGTAAATATGGATCTTGGTTTATCCAGTTTCCAAAATTTACATATGTCAGGATCCAGGGATTCACTGGAAATCCCTACAAGTTGCCCATCTATCCGACAAATCGGATGATCCTGCTTGAAGTCCTGAGGCAGTTGGAAGAATACCAAAACATCCAGAGGCCAACCAAAAAGGTGACTATCACATTCCCATTCTTCATTGGGAATATGTTGTGGAGTCTTGTCCGTCAGCGTAGGCAGCTGAGAGTGCTAGGCTAGAGATCCAATGGTACCCATTCACAGCTTATAAGTCCAAGGCCAATTTTGACCCACATCATCATATCCGGACAGTGGATGGAAGGAGATATGAGCACAGAGTGCAATTGGAAGACTTCTGGGTGAATGTCACTGATGAATATGAAGTCAGGAGGAGACTATGGTCTAGAATGCCAGTGGACTTCATGAGGGCAATTGAACTTTGTCGGGTGCCTGCTCAGTTGCAGGACGATCAAAACTACATCCAGCCACGCTTCGAGGAAAGTCGATCTCTCCCTTCAGTGAAATGGTCTGAGCCTAAGCACAGAGTGGAATTGGACGACTTCTGGGCGAATGTTGCTGATGAATATGAAGTCAGGAGGAGACTATGGTCTAGAATGCCAGTGGACTTCATGAGGGCAATTGAACTTTGTCGGGTGCCTGATCAGTTGCAGGACAATTGAAACTACATCCAGCCACGCTTCGAGGAAAGTCGACCTCTCCCTTCAGTGAAATGGTCTGAGCCTGAGCACGCAGATTTGGCAACCTTGATGAGACCGGTGATCAAGTACTCCCAGTGGTGGGTCGACCATCAGGTTTAGGAATTGAGATAGAAGAAGATAACGCTCACGTATGACTTACTGAGCGAGACAGAGTCCTATTCCTCCAATGCTGGTGCATCCCATCGTGATGATTTGGTTGAGATGGGTGAGAAGAGGAAAGAAGTAGTTCCAAGAACAGAGCCTGCTCCAAAACAGCAAGAAGGGAGAACCATCCCGTTCAGCGGCATCTCGGAACATTGATGAGCTAGTGGCCACAGCAGATGAATCTTTGGCCGAAATGATGAGACCTTCTGAAGTTCAAGAAGAGAACAATGAACCTATTCCGCTGGAGGACAAGGAGCCTTCATCACCTACAGGCACAGAAATATTGGGTTCAGATAATGAAGTAGAAGTCCGAAATGATGACTTCGAAGAGGGAATGATCCCTGCCCTTAGAGAAGTCTTGGATATTCCAAATGAGGAGAGCATTCAAGAGGATGGTATTGAGCAGCCTACCATTCCAGATTGGC
The DNA here is from genome assembly GCA_007258455.2 of Sequoia sempervirens. Classification (NCBI taxonomy): domain Eukaryota; kingdom Viridiplantae; phylum Streptophyta; class Pinopsida; order Cupressales; family Cupressaceae; genus Sequoia; species Sequoia sempervirens. The sequence continues at coordinate 35,191 of VDFB02351513.1, forward strand.
TAATAGAGAGGATGAAGATTCAGGTACCAGTCGAAGCCCAAGAGGAAGATGATACTATGGATTTCTTGGCAAGGTTGGAACAGGTTGCAATTAAGAAACCTGCCAAGAAATTTTCTACCATTCAGAGGGACGAAGCAGGCAGTCGTTCCATACACATCGCAGTACTGACAGTGGACAAGCCACAAGATGAGATCACTCCTCAAGAGTACACCATAACCACTATAGACCTTGGCCCAACCACAAAAGGTCAGGAAGTGGAAGAACTAGATAATTTCGTCTTGACCATCAAAGCGAGATTGGAAAAAGAAGTCGCAAAAAAGAAGGAATATAAAAAGGAGGTTGAATGCCTGAAGGAGTACATACGGCATCTGACCCAGCCACTCAATCAGGGTGATGCGATAGCTCCTCCTCTCCTCAATTCCTCACAGGAGATAGCCAAGGATGTAGAGCAAGGAATGTTCACAGCCAAGGAGGCTCAGGAATGGATGGTAAGCGAGGGCACGGAGGCAGCCTCGTTCATGGAGAAATTGGCACTTGCTTACGGGCAAACTTCTTCTTTTCTTTCCAGACTTGTTGATATGGCAAAAACTTGGGAGAACCTTCTAGACATTCAGGAGAGGCTTATTCCATACCTCAGGGTCCTAAAGGGCATTCCTAGGGAAGACTTAGTTGAGAGAAAGGTGATTGTTGCAGGAGCAGCTTATGATTTTCACCATTGGTTTTGGGCAGTAACTATACGGAGGGAAATTCTAGAGAAGGCAAAGGCGGATGGGCTCAGAGTTGAAAAGCAAGTGAAAGAAATCCGAGAAAAGAATCACACTATAGCTGCAGATGTGTTTGACCGAGAAATTGTCCGAGAAAATGGCATGCAGCTAGAGAGGTTGAAGCGTAAGGTTCAGGAGGTTTTCTTTTCTGCTACTAGACCAATTGTGAGACAGGATTTCGCGAAAGTGGCGAGTCTCTTGGCCATCTGGAATGATTTTGTGAGGCAGGAGGTGGATTTGGAGAGCACCTTCGCCAAATGTGTCAAGGACTTGGATGGACTTGAATTCCGGATTAGCATGCTGCCACCCATCACGATGGAGGAGGTTGTCACGATCGTGTCCAGATTCATCGAGCACAATGCTACCCAAGAAGATAGGGACGCCTTCCCTTGATGATAGCTTCGACTGCCACTTCACTCCCTGTTACTGCTTGTTTACTAATTGATAACTGATGTTATTTTGGCAACCCTAATTAGGGTTGAGTTGTATTAATCTTGGCCATTAAAATTGTTTTAATCTTGGCCTTTCATTTCATTTTGAAAACTCTATTTAAACTGGTGATCTCTCACTTTCATTTGTGGTGGAGACAGTATATGAAATTGTTGCATTGAGACTATTTCTGATAGTAAAAGCTCTTATGCATGATTTGCTTTGAATAACTTTTATTGTCAAGTAGTAAGCAAGGTTGCATATCTTCTTCTACCATAAATTAGAGATAGATTAGAGTTAGAATTAAATTAAGTAGAATTTGCTTTTGAATATTGGTTAAGTGAATGAGAGATTGATGGTATAGATTAAATGGTGAAATATTGCTCATACTTTCTTCGAATGGATGATTTGCATTCGATGCGTAAAGTTAGCCTAAGCTTATAATTGTGGATCCTTAACTTTGGTCTCATTCGAGGCTTGAAAATTACAATCACACCCTTAGAAGATTGCACCCACTTTGCGTAGTTGTCCTAGGGAGGTGAAACAAAGTGCAGTTATTTCCTTTCACCTAATCTTTACTGTCTCTCAAATTCCTAGGCGTAGAATAGATTCCCTAAACCCTTATCCTTTTGCCATTTTTTTAAGATCCGAACTAAAGTCCCAATTGAAGAAGCCTTTTAATGATAAATCCGTCTAAGTCCCGAACTTGTGAAGAATTCTTTAACGTAAGTCCCTTTGCAGGTATTACTAGCAAATCACAACGCCTATCGAAGCATCCACAATGTACAAGATTCTTTGACAAAAGAAACATTGAATCGCCATATGATCTTCTTCGCACCTGAAAGGCATACCGCTGTGTTTCGCTACAGGAGGATAGAGTGTGCCTTGGACACATTTTCCAGATTCGGCGGTTTGGTGGATAAAATGTACACCAACAGGATCTTTCAATTTAAATTAACAAGATGAAAAACATTAAATCTATTTTATTTTGGCGGGGCTTCCATTCAAAGAGATAGTATTTTACTATTATGATAGGTCCATGGTCTATATTCTAAGGTTATATTTTAGCTTATTGTTCATACTTCATATTTGTGTCTAGTTTATCATGGTTTAATTTTATCTATATTCAGATGCTAGGATTTTTGTCAACACTGTCAATACACTATCACACATGGTTCAATTTTGTGTCTACTTCTTATCTACAACGAATGTCGAATAAAATTTTCAATGTGCACATCACAAGGATCTTTCAATTTAAATTAACACAATAAAAAACATTAAATCTATTTTATTTTGGTGGGGTTTTTGTTCAAAGAGAGTATTTTAGTGTTATGATAGGTGAATGGTCTATATTCTGAGGTTATATTTTAGCTTGTTGTGTCTACTTCATATTTTATGTCTACTTTATCATGGTTTAATTTTGTGTCTACTTATCTTGATTTTATGTACAACTAAATTGTTATTGTGAAGATTGGCTGATTATTTGGTCCAAACAACTTTTGATGGTCTATCTTTTGCTATAGTGGTAGCCTTGTAAATTAGTTCCCTGAAAAGAAATAATCTGTATTCTTGGCTAAATGGCTTGAATTTAATGCTACTCTAGGCTCTCTGTCATATCATTGCTTTGCTTTATGAATATGATAATGCTATAGTTTCATTTTTTTACATAGTCCCATTACTAGAAGTGAAGAGGTAATGTTATGTGTAGGTCATCTTTATCTTCATAACATTTTATCCTCCTCTCAAGTGTACACAAACCCTGGGCTGCATAAAAACATCAGCTTGATGTTTATATGTAACCAAATATTGCACCAAGATGTCCAATCCTTTGTATGCCTATTTTGATATTATGCATATCTAACCTAAAATGTGTTTTGTGTCTATATTTTACTTCTACTTTATACAAGTCAGTACTTTGACTAAATTTGAAGGTTTGGTTTAATAGCAACGCTTTTTAATGTGACTTGATTTTGTATCTTGAATCTTTGAAAATGCATAATTCATGCCCATTTGACTCTACCTATTATGAGAAATGGTTTCTCTTTTATCAATTGCTTAGATTTTTATTTGGCGATATCAAAGAAACGAGACTCGCTTGGACTCAGCGAATCCCGAGCCGAGCACCCCTGGCCATGTCCTGGGAGAGCAAACGCGGACGCGGCCGAGTCCGCCCAAATCCTAGCTGGACTCACCGAACGCACCGCATCCAGGAGAATCCCGAGCCCTGGACACAGCCAAGGCCAAAAAAAACATAACTTAAAAGTTTTTTTATATTTTTCACTTATATTATCTCCTTAGCCCTAAAAGCAACCTCATTTCATTCATTTGGCAAAATAGGAGGAGAAGAGAGAGAATTGTGAAGAAAAAGAAGAGATCATTGTAGGGCAACCAGCAAACTATTAAAGACAAATCTAGGCTGTTAAATCATTTGGGAAGCTTCATACCAACAAGGAAGTGCATTGAGAACTCACTACCAGCAATTGGGAGGAGTTTGTATTGCATTCCAAGCTAGATTTAAGAGGTAAGTTTGATTTTAATTGGTTTTTTTGTGTTTTCTAAACAAAAAATTCATTGTAATTTGTAAAATCATTGTTTTTTTTACTTTGCATTAGTTTTTTTACAAACCCTACTTGCAACTTAAATAATTTTAGAAACCCTACTTGTTATTGCAGCCACTTTCATTTGCAAATCAAACCATATTTTCACAATGTCTCAAAGTCAAACCCCAAGCAAAAAAGACCCTACTTGGAAGCATGCTGAAATATATCCTGGAATGAAAAAAGGAGAGGCAAAATGTAAATATTGCAAAACAATATATCATGGAGGAATAAACAGATTGAAATATCATATTGCCCGCATACCTGTCCATGATGCAATGGGCTGCTCACTAGCACCCCCTGAGGCTGTTCGTGAAGTGCAGGTGCAATTAGAAACATTCGAATTGCAAAAAGAAATGAAAAAAAGGTAGAGGGAGGAGTTGGTGAGAGTTGGACAGCCACAAGGACTTGGTGTTGTTGGAGATGCTTCTTCCATGCCTCCATACCTCCTAGTGCTAGTGCTTGTGCTAGTGCTTTTGCTATCGCACCAACTATGCTTACTACTAGTACTACTCCTAGTGTTGTTGGCGTTGCTACTACTAGTGGTAGTGGGAGTGTTAGCATTGACCCTAGAGTTCGTAAATCTAGGGTGGACTCATATTTTGTACTACGCACTACTCTTGGTTCCCAACCGTCGCTTGAGAGCATGGGTTGGAACAAGGACGTACATGATGCAACAAAGAAAACAATTGTAGATTTCTGGTACTATTGCACCATTCCCTTCCATGTAGCCAAGTAATTCTTTTTCGTTTAATTGTTTTAAAATTTATATTTAAATTTTAGAATCTAGATGTATCTCACTATCGAATTCAAATTTAAAGTTAAAAACTAAAAAATTTCCATTTTACATTTACAATACTTATCCAAGTAACTTATTAATTTATTTATGGCATGTTTTAGGTCTCCTTTTCGGAAAAACATGGTTGATGCACTAACAATATGTGGGGCGGAGTTCAAAACTCCTATTGAAGATGAATTAAAGGGCCCACTTTTGACTCAAAATGTGGCAGATGTAAAAGCACAATTAGAGGAGCAGCGCTTGCAGTGGACGAGGTCGAGTTGCACCATCATGACTAATGGTCGGACCGATAGGAGAAATAGGACGCTGCTGAATTTTCTAGTTTACTGTAATGTCCCTTCTCAAACTGTTTCGGTGACCGTTGGCCTTTCGTTGGGAACCCGAAGGCTAGTCGGAAGTTAAAATTAGGGTTTCCTAATTTTGAGGTCATTGCTCAGAGATGGTGGATTCAATGGCGGATTCTTTCTGGGTTTTCAGAGAGCTTCGCAGTGGTAGGTTCATCTCGGCATTCAGAGCACTTTTTGGAATTTACTATTTTTAGTAAATTCTATTTTTGGCAGTTTTCTAGATGAGTTCAGTTCGGTGGACTTCCTGCTTCAGTTTGATCAGATGTTGGCTCAGTTGGCTTCAGGACACATTCGGAGGGATGAGTTAAGTCATTTAATTAAAAAGGTCACGTTTTGAATATTATATTTTAATGTTGACTATGGGCCTAGATTAATGACTTAATGTTGTTTTAAAAGTGGGTCCTTGAGGGTGGCGCCCTCATTAAGAGATGATTTAATTATTCCCTAAGTCAAAGCAAGGGTATGAGGGGCGCATATTTCAAGAATGATATTTAATTAAAATGTCAAAACTAAGCTTTGAAGGAAAAGTACGCCCATCCTTGAGGGAAATTGGGTTTTGACCTAAAAGCAGATTTTAGGGTTTTGTGAAGTCAACGGAAGAATTATAAAAGGGAGTCTTGGTGCATCATTTCATCATCTTTGGACGACTATACTGTTATGCTGCCGGATTGGCTCTGGAATCGCTTCGAGGAATGAAGGCCTCCTAGCTCGGGCATCGCTTCGTGTTTGCAAGACAACATCAAGTGGTGATTCTTAGTCTAGTTTGTGAGTTAGTGAATTTTGTGCATTGTAATCTGCCTTCCGAATCTTTATATTTCTGTTTCTGCATTTTGTCAAGTTCTGGAAAATTGCATTGTTAGACAGCAGATTTGAGTTTTTATTCATAAATCCAAAAAGACCAAAAAATTGCATATGGGTATTGTATTATCTTCATTGTAGGCTTTAGGCGTCCCTTCCCTCCAATTTGCAGATTTTATGAAGCTTCCATTTATTTTATAGAGCAGATCGCCCTTTCCTTTAAGCCGTACCATTCAGCAGTGCATTGGAATCCGTGCAAAATAAATTAAAGGCTTTTAGATCTGTGTTTAGTGTCTTTCCTAGGCGTCTTCTCTACTGGAGTATATTGCATTTTGTCTCGTGTGAATTGGGCAAGTTAATAGTGAGTTACGAGCATTTGATTAGTTTCTTAGACTGCTGGTTTGAACTGCAAAATACAGATTTCTGGTTACCCAAGAAAACAGCAGTGTTATTTCCTATTCATTGTGAGATTTTGGTGTGGCATATTGAATCAAGCCAAAGAATTTATGATTGTATTGTAATGGTTGATAAATCCAGCACTAATCTCTTGACAGGCGTATTATATTCAATTGTAAACTGACAGTAGTACTGGCAGTGATTCTTAAGCTTGTTAATTCGAATTTGTAATGCTCAATTTCATTTGAAGTTTGTAATAGTTAGATCTCCGCCCTATGGTAGCTACTTTCCCATCTTGGGTCAGCAAGCACATTCTGGGTGTCGAGTATTTCCAGTATTCAGCATTTCATTTCAAGCTTGCTTTCTGTAAACACTCCGTCATATGGTCGCCCCTCACTCCGCATTGGATTGGGTAGCACATACTTGACGTCGAGTTCCTTTCTGTTTTTAGATTAAGCCCTCGACCAATGCTGCGCCATCATGAGCCATTACGGTTAGAGTTGCTTTCTTACGCGTTTTGGTTTATCCATCTAACCTTAGCAGATTACCCTTTATTTTGTAATTAAATCACATTGGTGAAAAACAAAAAAATTTGGCTCGGAATATTTGATTTCCCCTAGAGTAAGAATTGTATTTCTCTCAATGGTTGAATAGATTTGAAATTTGAATTTGATTTAGTGATTAATAATTTAATATGGCTGATTTATGTTTTTTAATTTATTGAATAATTGGATTTAACTTTTGCTTATTTTTTCAAGTCACACCATCTTCATCAAATCTATTGATGCTTCCGCCCAAACCAAAAATGCCACATACCTTTGTGAGGTTATAGAGGAGGTGATAGCTAAGGTGGGAGAAAAGAATGCAGTTCAAGTGGTGACAGATAATGCAGCAAATTATGTTGCTACTAGTAGATTATTTATAGAGAGGCACCCTACTATATTTTGGACTCCATGTGTCGCCCATTGCATTGACCTCATATTGGAGGATCTTGAGAAGCTCCCATGGATCAAAACATGTGTGGATTCCGCAAAAAACATTTGCAAATTTTAGACAATCACACATGGGTGTTTAAGCTTATAAGGCAATACACGGGGTTGAAGGAGTTGACTCATCCTAGCATCACTAGGTTTGCAACTAATTTTATCACATTGCAATCCTTGATTCGGTCAAAGGCAACTTTAAGGCGCATGTTTGTTGGTGAGGAGTGGTCTTCCTCATCCTATGCTACAGGCACTGCAGGGATTGCTATGGCTGATTGCATTTTTTATGAGCCAAGGTTTTGGACACCAGCGGAGGAGATTGTGAAGGTAAAATTTAATTCTTCATTATGTTTTACTTTTAATTTTTATTTATATTTTACTTTTATTTGTTTATTTTCGTTCACAACTTCACACTTACTTAAGTTAATGTTTGCACTTTGCAGTTTGTTGAGCCCTTGGTAGTTCTCCTATGAGTTATTGATGGAGAGAAGCCCGCAATGGGCTACATATATGAGGGCATGGATAGGGCCAAAGAGGCCATTAGATCTGTCTATGGTGGAGTTGAGGAGAAGCATTGTCCCATTTGGGAGATCATTGATCAAAGATGGCACCACCAACTTCATAGGCCCATCCATGCAGCTGCATGTTTCCTAAATCCGGCCTTCCATTTCAGCCGTGATCTACGTGCAGATAGAGAGATTCTTAGTGGGCTCTACTCGACGATAGAGCGGATGTTGCCTACTGTTACTACACAGATAGTGCATGAGATAGATGCCTTCACTAAGGCACAATGAGACTTCTTTGCATGTCAATTGTGCAAAGAGAGTAGGATGACATTACTACCAGGTAAAAATATAATTAAGGGCATAATTTTCATCTTTTTATATTATAATTTATTATTAAATGTTGAACTTGAAACTTGAAACTTGAAAATTAAAGTTGGAAATGAGATTGATTTTGTTTCTTTTTCTCATTTCAGATAGTTGGTGGAATATGTTTGGTTTTGATACACCGAACCTTCAAAAGTTTCCATCGTATATTGTGCTAGCCATGCAGTTCATCTGGTTGTGAGCGCAATTGGAGTATGTTTGAGCACATACACTCCAAGAAGCGCAATAGACTATTGGTGGAGAGGATGAATGATTTGGTGTATATTCATTACAACCTTCACCTCAGATACAGGAAGATTTTTGACCACGACTCCACCCCAATCAGGCTAGAGGAGGTTGAACCACAGTCTGAGTGGATCA